>OX940801.1:44994504-45116115 GCA_954870605.1 Acer campestre
CTATTTATTTATTTTATGAATTATATCTTTTATTTAATTTTTTTATTTCATTAAATATTATAACGTTTTTGGTTAAAAGGGTAAAAAATAAAGTATAAAATAATGCAACTAGGCATTTTAGACATTTTTAAAGTCAAATTTAAGTTTTGGGGGTGTTAGTGTATAATACCAAAACTTTTTTATCTAAGTGTACCTTGCCCAAACCTCAAGGAGTGCAATGCAATTTGCCCTTTGAATAATGATGATGGATAGTGATTAATCTGGATTTGAGGTTGGCTTGAATTGAAATTATTATTATTATTATTATTATTATTATTATTTTAAAGGGTGTATATTTTATATACTTTCATTAATTTAGTATGGTCTCTATCGACAAAGAAGCATCTTTGAAGCTTATTTTACTTTTGATTCTTGCTGGGTATCTCTCAAATTTCACCTTATCTGGTCAAAAACATCAAGATGAACAGGGTCGCGAATTACTATTGTCCAAACATTGCAAAAAAAATAAAATTCGTGCATATAAAAAGTCTTAATCATCGAAACCGACATTTTAATTGATAGATATTTAGAAAAAAATAAATGCATACGTAACAAACTTTTATTAAACAGATACATAATACATGTACCTATCCGACTAAAATATTTTATGAATTGAGGACTTGACAAAGGTTTTAATCATAATAAACAGAAGGTACAATTTATAGGTATCCATCAGCCTATCAGTACAAAGGAGTACGTAAATTTTGATAGTAACAATATATTTATGAAATTATTGGCAAATTAAAAGGTCTTGATCATTATAGAAGAAACTATCATTCTTCAATTATTATATTGTTTATATGCTGGCTGGAATTAATAGAGCACTTTGCAAAATTTCCATTCAATTCCTTTTCATGTACTTCTACTCTTAAAGGAGTAAGGATGATAATGGGGTGGGTTCAGGACGGGTGGCCGTCCCCGCACCCCGTTCCATTTATTTTTTGAAACTTTATTTTCATATAAAACCCCACAATATATGGAGTGGAGTGGGGTTTGCTTTTTCCATCCCCACCCATTTACCCCATTTAATCGATTTATCAAAATTATTTATTAAAAAAATAAATATATAACTCAATGAATATGATATAATATATGAAGTAATTCTAAAAAATTATTGAAAACTATATCATAAATATTAAAAATAAACATAAATCTTACTATTAAACAAATAAATTCATAATTTTTTTTGATAGTTAAATTCAATAATTTTTAAACTTAACATTAGAAGAAAAACTAAATAATAAAAATAATAAAGATTATATTTTAAACGGGACGGGCGTGGCGGAGATTATAAATCTCATCCCTGCTCTACACCCATTACGGGTTTTACTATCTATCTATATCCCTATCCCTTTACCACCAAATTGAAACACATTCCCACTTCATAAGTACGGTCCCTGTACACACGGGTTATTTTGTTATACCTAAGGAGAGAACAAGTTGGCAAACATGTTGTCACATCACATAACTCACATCTTACATTATTATCGAGTGATATCTAAATCTTTTTATAAACATTTTAAGATCATAGTACAGCGTCATTATTTTGTTTTTTGTTATTTGCTAAAATGAAAATTTTAAGTCCCAGATGAAATCTTCAATTTCATAGGCTAATATAGAATCTTTGAAGAGTATACACATGCATCATATCAAACTGGAAACAGACATGGATTCTTTGATGATATAACCAAAGAGAATTGTCATACAATAATAAATAAAGACAATGGAAAGACATCATGTTTTGCCGTTTCAAATGGGACATTCTCATATTCATTACAAATATATATATATATATATATACAAAAACAATTTAATAATCAAATGATTAATTAATTTGGTTTTTAATTCTTGGAATAGGGTGATAATTGCAGGAAGAATCTTTGTGACTGAAAGCACAACAACAATATGAAATTATAACAAATTATTCCTGAAGAATTAGAATTGCATCAAGTCATTGATCGATATATATCTACCTCAGAATTTTCAATTAAAGTCCAATTAATTCCAGCTAATTGGACTTAGACTATAACAACAGCTAGAGAATCTAAAAATAATTCTTGGCAATACATTTGGTCGGCATCTGGACAAATAAATAGTTTGAATGAGATTTAAATGCATGCAAGACAATAATGTTTTGTAATCTTCCTTATAGTATATAGGATTGGAAAAAAAAAACTGAGAATAAATTTTAATAGAGGTTTCTGATGAATTTGAACCATTCCATAGAGGTTTCGAAAGGGCCAAACTATAAACAAGTTAAATTCTATAATATAAATATACATTTCAAATTATATCAACTTAATTAATTCTATATTATAAATTTGCATTTTCAAATTTCAATATCTAATTAACCATGCACGCATTCATAAATTCATTTATTCTCTATCAAATAATTGGGACAATTACTGTGTTGATATCCATTAATTTATATTTTTAATATATTTAGTCTTTTTTAGCTGTTGAACATATTTTCTAGTATTAGTTCGTCCTGACAATAAATATATCAGGATGTTGAATCTGGATTTAGGTCTGGCTTGGGTTTGATCATGATAATGATCGTTTGGCTTAGGTTTGATTTGGGTTTGAATTTGAATAATGATGATGGATAGTGATTAATCTGGATTCGAGGTTGGCTTGAATTGAAATTATTATTATTATTTTAAAGGGTGTATATTTTATATACTTTCATTAATTTACTATGGTCTCTATCGACAAAGAAGCATCTTTGAAGCTTATTTTACTTTTGATTCTTGCTGGGTATCTCTCAAATTTCACCTTATCTGGTCAAAAACATCAAGATGAACAGGGTCGCGAATTACTATTGTCCAAACATTGCAAAAAAAATAAAATTCGTGCATATAAAAAGTCTTAATCATCGAAGCCGACGTTTTAATTGATAGATATTTAAAAAAAAATAAATGCATACGTAACAAACTTTTATTCAACAGATACATAATACAAGTACCTATCCGACTAAAATATTTTATGAATTGAGGACTTGACAAAGGTTTTAATCATAATAAACAGAAGGTACAATTTATAGGTATCCATCAGCCTATCAGTACAAAGGAGTACGTAAATTTTGATAGTAACAATATATTTATGAAATTATTGGCAAATTAAAAGGTCTTGATCATTATAGAAGAAACTGTCATTCTTCAATTATTATATTGTTTATCTGCTGGCCGGAATTAATAGAGCACTTTGCAATTTTTCCATTCAATTCCTTTACTTCAACTCTTAAAGGAGTAAGGATGATAATGGGGCGGGTTCAGGGCGGGTGGCCCTCCCTGCACCCCGTTCCATTTATTTTTTGAAACTCTATTTTCATATAAAACCCCACAATATATGGAGTGGAGTGGGGTTTGCTTTTTCCATCATCACCCATTTACCCCATTTAACCGATTTATCAAAATTATTTATTAAAAAAATAAATATATAATCCAATGAATATGATATAATATATGAAGTAATTCTAAAAAATTATCAAAAACTATATCATAAATATTAAAAATAAACATAAATCTTACTATTAAACAAATAAATTCAATAATATTTTTTGATAGTTAAATTCAATAATTTTTAAACATAACATTAAAAGAAAAAAACTAAATAATAAAAATAATAAAGATTATATTTTAAACGGGACAGCCGGACAGGGCATGGCGGAAATTATAAATCTCATCCCCGCTTTATACCCATTACGGGTTTTACTATCTATCTCCATCTCCACTCCATTACCACCAAATTGAAATACATTCCCACTTCATAAGTATGAGTCCCTATATACACGGGTTATTTTGTTATATGTAAGGAGAGAAAAAGTTGGTAAACATGTTGTTACATCACATAACTCAAAACTTACATCACCAGCGAGTAAAATCTAAATCTTTTTATAAACATTTTAAGATCATAGTACAACGACATTAGTTTGTATTTTTGTTATTTGCTAAAACGAAAATTTTAATTCCCAGATGAAATCTTCAATTTCATAGGCTAATATAGAATCTTTGAAGAGTATACAGATGCATCATATCAAACTGGAAACAGACATGAATTCTTTGATGATATAACCAAAGAGAATTGTCATACAATTAATAATAAATAAAGACAATGGAAAGACATCATGTTTTGCCGTTTCAAATGGGACATTCTCATATTCATTACAATATATATATATACACAAAAACAATTTAATAATCAAATGATTAATTAATTTGGTTTTTAATTCTTGGAATAGGGTGATAATTGCAGGCAGAATCTTTGTGACTGAAAGCACAACAACAATATGAAATTATAACAGCTATGGCCTTATGGGTCTGGCCCTACAATCTAAATAAATAATAACAAATTATTCTCGAAGAATTTTTTTTTTTTTTTTTTTTTTTTGATGGAATATTCTCGAAGAATTAGAATTGCATCAAGTCATTGATCGATATATATCTACCTCATAATTGTCAATTCAAGTCCAATTAATTCCAGCTAATTGGACTTCAACAATAACAACAGCTAGAGAATCTAAAAATAATTCTTTGCAATACATTTGGTCGGCATCTGGACAAATAAATAGTTTGAATGAGATTTTTTTTTTTTTTTGAATGCATGCAAGACAATAATGTTTTGTAATCTTCCATAGGATTGGAAAAAAAAAAAACTGAGAATAAATTTTAATAGAGGTTTCTGATGAATTTGAACCATTCCATAGAGGTTTCTGATAAATTTCGAAAGGGCCAAACTATAAACAAGTTAAATTCTATAATATAAATTTACATTTCAAATTATATCAACTTAATTAATTCTATATTATAAATTTGCATTTTCGAATTTCAATATCTAATTAACCATGCACGCATTCTTAAATTCATTTATTCTCTATCAAATAATTGGGACAATTACTGTGTTGATATCCATTAATTTATATTTTTAATATATTTAGTCTTTTTTAGCTGTTGAATTGAGATCAACAGATTTTCTATTATCAATTCGTTCTGATAATAAATATATCAGGACAAAAAATGTGGACTACTAGATTTACATACTTTGACTCAAAGTGTATGCACTTATCAAAACATCTTCATAATCTATGATTTACATTTTTCGTCCTGATATATTTATTGTCAGCACGAACTAACAATAGAAAGACTGCTGAAATCAAATAGATAGTTACATATTAATTAAGTCATAAATTTAATTACTAAAAACTTTTAATTGATAATCACCCGGATAATAATTCTCTGGTCATTTAGGACTAAACTTTTTATTTAGTTTTGTAATGTTTATAAAAGGACGGTTTTGAAAACAAAATTTATAATTTTATATATTATACAAGATACACATGATATTCCCAAGCCGGCAAATACAAAACATATACGAATTAACAACATTTGTCATTCTTATCAGAATGAATAGAACAAGACTACCAATAAAATATTAAAAGGCCAGCCAATGAGTTGTGACTTAGTAGTAGTAATATTAGATATAAATAGCAATCTTTGTTACAATGAAGTAAGTGATGGCAGAGATTACATATAACTATAGTTTTGAAAGTTAAAGATATCATCATCATCATCATCATTATCATTCCTCCCGATTCAATTCAAAAGAAAAATGGGGGAGAAAGATAGCATGTTCCGGTACGCCGACGGCAAGGACAAGGTGCTGATGATACTAGGGACTCTGGGCAGCATTGGGGATGGATTGCAGTACCCTTTGATGATGTTTGTTCTCAGCAATGTCATCAATGATTATGGAAATCCTGGTGCTACCTTGTCTAATGCTGATGTAGATAAGGTATGTGTGTTTTCATTAATCCATGTATGTTATATATATATATATATATATGAGGAAATAGCACTTTTTAACAAACAAAAAAAAAAAGAAAAAGATTTCTATTTTTATTCGAAATTAGTGTTTTCATTGTTTTTACCAAACTTTTCACTGAAGAGACAAATTTACCCCTGCCACTCCAAAAATAAAAATAAATAATTAGGTGTTTAATTGGTGGTGTGTTTAATTGAAGAAGAATATAGTGGTGTGTTTAATTGATGCAAACTATTGTGTTTAATTGAAGAAAATTGTATTTAATTGAAGAAGACCGGTGTGTTTAATTGAAGAAGACTACCGGTGTGTTTAACTGAAGAGTATTTTTGTCTCATCAGTGGAAAGTTTTATAAAAACAATCAAAACACTAATGCTGGGTAAAAATAAAAACTCCACTAACTGCATGATTAGTTTCAATTTTAACCCTTTATAGAGAGAGAGAGAGAGAGAGAGCTTTTCTTACAACAGTTTGGTTGTGTAACTACATGTTATAGCAAGTATATATCAGTTTCGGTGAAAATATACATCGGGTCCAAATTTTTAGAAATTTCTATAAAAATATCGAAAATATAATCATTTTTTTTAATATCCTTAAAAAAATATATTAAAATCTATTGTAATATATTTGTAAGAAACCTCAATTAGAAGTGATAGGAATTATTAAACTACGACTCATAGAGAAATTAATTCAACTTTATTCATTTGCTCCTTTATATATTTTTGCTCTCTAATTTCATGTAGCAAACATATTCCCTCAGTTCTTCAAAATAGAAGTTTAAAAAATAAAATTAAAAAATGATTTTTTTTTAAGGTCTAAATTTGAATATAATCAAATCATAATGACATGAACTTGAACTTGATAATTATTAATTAATTAGTTAGTTGCATCATTAACTTAATACTCTAAATTCCATTTTCCAGTATGCACTCAAGCTGTTCTATGTGGCAATTGGTGTTGGCCTTGCTGCTTTTGTTGGTAAGTTCAATTCTTAAAAGACTATTTTTCTTATTTTGTGATCTTTTTATTCCAATCAAGGAAGTAAATATCGATTTCAGTCCAATTTTTTAAGAAATTTCGGTGAAATTATCGGAAACATCGCCAATATCCTCAAAATATCGGTATATTCAACGATTTTTTTATTTATAAGCACTATCAATATATGGAAAATATCAGGGATATATCGGGAGTATTATTGATATTTAGTTATTTACTTCCTTAATTGGTTCCAATGTAATACAGATTAATACATAAACTGGGACTTATTTTACCAAATTCTTGTTACATCCTGGTTGGAATTTTTTTTTTCTGCAGAAGGAATTTGTTGGACAAGAACTGCAGAGAGACAGACTTCTAGAATGAGAATGGAATATCTGAAATCTGTTCTTAGACAAGAAGTTGGTTTCTTTGACACCCAAGAACAAGGTTCTTCCACAACTTTCCAAGTTGTATCAACCATTTCCAATGATGCCAATTCAATCCAAGCTGTTATATGTGAAAAGGTAATAATTCTCTAGTCAAGTAGTTCCTAAAAAAATAATTCCAGGACCAAAGTTACTTAATGTTAATTGTTCAGTAACTTCGGTCCTGAAAACCTGACTAGGGAAGAATCCTGAAAAAAATGTTTCCCTTTTTGAGTATTATCAGTAGTATCAGATGAAAGTTTCTACTAATTAAAATGATGTTATAGAGCATGAAATAGGATTGAATTTAACAGACAAATTTTATTCTCAAATTTCTTCATGTAGATACCCAACTGCCTTGCATTTATGTCAACTTTCGTGTTCTGTCTCTTGCTTTCCTTCATACTATCTTGGAGACTTACACTGGCAGCTATTCCTTTGACACTGATGTTCATTGTTCCGGGGCTCGTATTCGGAGGCCTAATGATGGGAGTAATAATGAAGATGATTGAATCATATGGGGTTGCTGGTGGGATTGCAGAACAAGCAATTTCCTCAATAAGAACTGTGTACTCATACGTGGCCGAGAATCAGACACTAGACAGATTCAGCAGTGCACTTCAGACAACTTGTGAATTGGGAGTCAAGCAAGGTCTCATGAAGGGCTTGTTGATGGGGAGCATGGGAATGATATATGTTGGTTGGGCATTTCAGGCTTGGGTGGGGACTTATTTGGTCACCGAAAAAGGAGAAAAAGGCGGTTCCATTTTCGTAGCTGGAATCAATGTAATCATGGGAGGATTGTGAGTTAATTTCTTCCTGGCTTGATGAACATTGATTATATAAAACTGATTTTATGTTTTAGAGAAACTCATCATATAGTTTTTGTTCTTGTTCTTGTAGGAGTATTTTGGGTGCACTCCCAAATCTATCTTCAATCACAGAGGCAACAGTTGCTTGTACTAGAATTTTTGAAATGATCGACCGAGTTCCAGCTATAGACACAGAAGATAAAAAGGGCAAGGCTTTATCATATGTAAGAGGAGAGATAGAATTCAAGGACATCTATTTTTGTTATCCATCAAGGCCTGATACACCAGTCTTACAAGGATTGAATCTTAGAGTTCCGGCTGGGAAAACAGTAGGTCTTGTTGGTGGCAGTGGTTCTGGGAAGTCCACAACCATTGCATTGCTTCAAAGATTTTATGACCCCGTAGAAGGAGAAGTTCTCTTAGATGGGTACAAAATCAGAAGACTTCAGGTCAAGTGGTTGAGATCCCAAATGGGGCTAGTTAGTCAGGAACCAGTCCTTTTCGCGACATCTATAAAAGAGAACATACTGTTTGGTCAGGAAGGAGGTTCTATCGAAGATGTGATCAGCGCGGCTAAGGCTGCTAATGCACATGACTTCATCACTAAGTTACCAGAAGGATATGAAACCCAAGTAAGCTGATTTCAGGTTCCTGTACATGGTTTAATATGAATTGTTTCGGATTTTTACTTTTTTCCAACTTCTAAATGATGATTGATGAATCTCTGTGACTGCCTGCAGGTTGGCCAATTTGGTTTTCAAATGTCTGGTGGACAAAAGCAGAGAATAGCCATAGCAAGGGCTCTAATTAGGGACCCAAAAATCTTGTTACTTGATGAGGCCACTAGTGCATTGGATGCACAATCTGAAAGGATAGTGCAGGAGGCGATTGATAAGGCAACGGTAGGAAGGACAACGATCATCATTGCTCACCGCCTGTCCACAATACGCGCAGCAAATCTGATTACAGTTTTTAAAGCAGGAAAAGTGATTGAATCCGGCTCACACAATGAGCTGATACAAATGAATGGGGAATACTACCAGTTGGTACAGATGCAACAGATGGCAATGCAAGATGAGACTTTTAATGATTTCAATCATCAAATGGATGCTAGAAATCTGTACAGGATGGCTGCTGCTCCAAGCCCTATTAGTGTGAGGTCTAGTGCTGCAAGCACACCGGTGATACACCCCTTTAGCCCTGCTTTGTCGATGAGTTCACCTTATTCCTACACCATCCAGTACGGTCCTGAAGATGATAGTTTCGAAGATAACATAGATGAATCGAGTTATTATTCTCCGTCCCAATGGCGTTTACTCAAAATGAACACTCCTGAATGGGGAACAACATTGCTAGGATGTATAGCAGCAATAGGTTCTGGAGCAGTTCAACCCATAAATGCCTATTGCGTTGGTTCGCTTATATCAATTTATTTTCGAAAAAACAAATCAGAAATCAAGTCCGAGTCTAGAACCTTGTCACTAGTTTTCTTAGGCATTGCTGCTCTTAATTTCATCTCCAGCACTCTCCAACACTACAGTTTTGCTGTTATGGGAGAAAGATTGACCAAAAGGATAAGAGAGAAATTGCTCGAAAAGATGATGAGTTTCGAGATAGGATGGTTTGATCAAGAAGAGAATACAAGTGCAGCCATCTGTGCAAGACTAGCCACTGAAGCCAACATGGTTCGATCCCTTGTTGGGGATCGAATGTCCTTGCTGGTTCAAGCAATCTTCGGTTCTATCTTGGCTTATGCAATCGGACTTGTACTCTCTTGGAAGCTAACGCTAGTGATGATCGCGGTGCAGCCAGTGGTTATTGGCAGCTACTATGCCAGGAGTATGTTGATGAAGAGTATGGCCGGAAAAGCTCAAAAAGCGCAGAAGGAAGGAAGCCAACTAGCAAGTGAAGCTGTCATTAACCACAGAACAATAACCGCTTTCTCTTCTCAGAAAAGAGTATCGGGGCTCTTCAAGGACACATTGAGAGGTCCCAAAGAGGAGAGTCTTCGACACTCTTGGCTTTCGGGTGTTGGCCTGTTTAGCTCTCAATTTTTCAACACAGCCTCTACTGCATTAGCATACTGGTACGGTGGGAGACTCTTGATACAAGGAGAAATAACGCCGGAGCACCTTTTCCAAGCATTTTTGATATTGATGTTCACTGCTTATGTGATTGCAGAAGCTGGAAGCTCAACCAATGACTTATCTAAAGGAAGTAGCGCTGTTCGTTCTGTTTTTGCAATACTAGACAGGAACACTGAGATTGATCCTGAAACCACATGGGGTCGCGACATTAAAAAGGACATACGTGGGCGTGTAGAGCTGAAGAATGTGTTCTTTTCTTATCCAGCTAGACCTGATCAGTTGATTTTCAAGGGATTGAATATTAGAATTGAAGCAGGGAGGACAGTGGCACTAGTAGGGCAGAGTGGCTCTGGAAAATCAACCATCATTGGACTTATTGAGAGGTTTTACGATCCATCAAAAGGATCGGTATTCATAGATGAACAGGACATCAAGAACTACAACTTGAGAAAGTTAAGGTCACATATTGCATTAGTCAGTCAAGAACCAACCCTTTTCGCTGGAACCATCCGCGAAAACATTGCATACGGAAAAGAAAATGCTAGAGAATCCGAGATCAAAAAGGCTGCATTACTTGCCAATGCTCATGAATTTATCAGGTATGTATGATACATAACGTTAACGAGATGTAAAATACTTATTCAAAAACCAATTTCTTTGTTGATCATGTACTTGTTTTTGTTCACTTTACAGTGGAATGAAAGATGGGTATGACACGTACTGTGGCGAAAGAGGAGTTCAGCTATCAGGAGGTCAAAAACAAAGGATTGCACTTGCTCGCGCAATCTTGAAGAACCCTGCAATCCTCCTGTTGGATGAAGCTACAAGTGCACTGGATAGTGTATCAGAGAGCTTGGTTCAAGAAGCACTTGAGAAAATGATGGTTGGCAGAACAAGTATAGTTGTTGCTCACAGGCTCTCTACAATACAAAAAGCAGACACCATTGCTGTTATCAAGAACGGAAAAGTAGCAGAACAAGGAACACACAATGAACTGCTTTCCTTGGGTCACGGAGGAGCTTACTATTCTCTGATCAAACTACAAGGCGACAGCTCCCCTTACCGGTAAATTCGAGCAACTATAGATCGAAATCATCAATGTTGCGTTGCACATCATATTATCTAGCCTGTCACAGAAGTTAGAATTGGTCATATAAAGTTTTGCGTAAATATGAGAACTTCCAGGTTGTATTATGTACATTATGTTCAGTTTGAATTTTGTATGCAATAACTTCAAATCCTGTAGTGAAAGTAAGTCACAAAGATAGTCTTTGTACTGTATTGTGATTCTTGTGAATTTTGGTCAATCTGCATTCTAAAATAATGTTCTTGATGGGCTGGTAATTTGACCCAATGTAGCACAATGAAAATGTTCATAGGAACTATAAACAGGCACACTTTTTTTGTTTTTTTTTGGAAATCCGACACCAATCGGGTAAGTGGTCTACTAGGACCTGTCGAGATCAACCCTGGAATGCAATATTGGAGAGGATCTCTCTTCACTTTACGATTTAATAGGTAAATGTGAGACTCGAACCCCTATCACTAAAGTGAAAGGTAAGTATCCAACTACTTTAGTGAAGTGGATGCACAGAACAAGCACTTTTAGTATCCATTACAAATATTGATAGATAATAGCTGATCATGGTGGCTTGAACAGATTGATTTGATTTAAATGTTCATCAAGTACCAATAAAAAAAAAATAAAAAAAATCAAAAAAAAAAATCAAAAGTAATGACGGCAAAGCAAGACAATTTAAGACTTCCATTTTATGAACAAAGACCAAGTCTCGTGTGGTCATACTTCTTGCATGACCTCGAAGAGAAAATCTTCGGTGCAGTTGTTGTTCCGATGTTCCATCCATTGAAAATTTAACACGTGACGATATTTGATTTTTTTTTTTTAAAAAAAAATGAATGAAAAAAAGAAGAGAAAAACTTTTTGAACGTGATATTTATTTAAAATCTGTCACGTATCAAATTGTTAGTGGTCCAATACAGTATTCAACTAGTGCACCGGCTTCACCGAAGATTTCTCGACTTGAAAACCTCTCATACTTCAATATCAACATAGTATTATCATAAGCTTTCTGGAGACAACTTGCTTTTGTCAATGCATTCTCTATCAAATTAATTTCATGGACTGATGTTTGGCTAGAACATAGATCAACTCTTCGTCAATGATCTCCTCTATCGGAAATGTCTATCGAACTAGGTGGATTCTAGGGGAGGTACGAATTTTCTCGCAACTTGTGAGTTTTTTAATATATTTGATAGTTTTCTTGGAAGATTCTTACAAATTTTAAAAACATTCCAATTTATTTTAAAATGTAACAAAAAGATAGGGAAGGTTCCTAGAACTAATCGTGAGATACAAGAAAATTAGGGCCCGTCCTGCAAGCCGTTTTCTGTTTTTGTTTTTCGAAAAGAAAAATGAAAATGAAAACAGTGTTTTTGGTTTCATTTTTGAATTCCGAATACGCGTCTGGTAGCATTTACTGGATTCCGTATTTTGAAAATAAAAACGGAAAAAATGCGTCCGGTAGGATAACCAGAAAATATCAAAAATTGTAATTTTTCTATTATTTTTTATACTGTAATTTTTTTTCTTTTTTCGGTTGTCTTTGGCTTGATTGTGCCTGAATAATATTGCTTTTCACAAAAAGAAAATCTATAATCCAATCTCCAACCAAACAAATCCAAGAACTTCAATTATTTTCTATAATCCAAAACCCAATTCAAAATTTCAGATTAATACTCACAACATCAAAACCCATCACAAATTAAAACCTAAAAATTGTATAGGAGCTGGTCTGCTCTTGGAGGAACAGATCGGCGGCACTAAGGCGGATGAGATGCAGATCGGCGGCATTAAGGTCAGATGAGATGCAGATCGGCAGCACTGGCGTGGAGGAGCAGATCGGCAGCACTCCGGCGTCGGCTGACTCCTCCTTGTTTTCCATCATGGAGAAGATGAAGAGAAGAAGAATAAGAAGAAGAGACGAAGATGAGATGAAGAAGATGAGTTGAAAAAGAAGAGAAGATGAGATGAAGAATCGATTTGTCTGGAAAAGAAAAAAAAAAGCATTAAATGAGGTTTAGTGGATGAGAAAAAAGAAAAAAAAAATTTGTTAATGACATGGACCCACCTATTTAATGATACGGGACCCACTTTATTTGAAAAACAAAAAATTGAAAAACAAAAACAAGTTTTTTTTGTTTTTCAAATTTTCCACTTTTAACACTGGTTTTGTTTTTCATTTTGTTTTTGAATTTTGAAAATAAAATGAAAAACGGTTACCGGACGCGAATTTGAAATCATTTTTCGAAAACAAAAACGAAAACAGGCTGAAAACAGACTACAGGACAGGCCCTTAAAGCTAATCAATAGTAGATTAGTAGTGAAACTACAAGGAAATTCACTCAAGTTTTAATCGACAAGCTTCAAGAAAAATATCAAAGTGAATTCACACTTGTCTAAATGTCCATCAATCATTGTTTTCTTTTCTCTAACAACTTATCAAATGACAAATGGTAACCAAACACACCATTGCCGATTATATTATACGATATTTTTTTATCCAAGATTTCAAGTCTCAATCTAGCTACTTGCAATTTTTTTAACAAAACAAATAATATTCTCCGATGAAATTTAATTGGTTCTCTGACTGAATCCTATATATTTTGTCTACATGAATGACATAGTCAGCCACACGTAGCATTGTTTTTTAAATTATTTAAATCTTACATCATTCAGGATTTCGAGAATGGTTTATCATGATTTATCAAGATCAAACACTACCTATAGTTTATCATGATTTATCAAGATCAAACACTACCTATATGTACAACTGACAGTTTATCATTACTCATGTGTGGCTTGTAAGTTATTATTAATATTATTGTTTTAAGTATACCGAAAAATATTATAATAAATTCTGACATCGAATGAATCAAAAGTTTGTTGGAACATGCCAATATCAAACGCTGCATATACGGTTTGGATATCTACTTCTGATACCGAATATGTTAGGTGTTTTTTGGGATATGTCAAGAACAAATACTACATATGCGGTCAGGATATCTACTCTTACTCAACAATATTAGAGACATAAACTAATATTAAAGGTCATACAAGAAAAATATATTAATATATCAAAACGTAATACCGTTTGGTCTTTAAGGTAATGATACAAATTAATAATAATAATATATTGACACTAATATGAGAATCAAAATGAAACTTAAAGTCATCTATAATCAAATTTATTTAAATTTCTTTACGATTTCTATTTCAATATACATAATCAAAGAATTTGTGAGAAAATCATCTTTCATCTTGTTGCATATATGCAATATCTCTTTCAATAGTTCCTAATTAATAAATATATAATTCATATAAAAAGTTTAAGACAAGATAGATATTGCATAATAAATAGTAAAGAAAGTCTTAATTTATTCTAGTGAATACCTAATAAAAATAAAAACACATACATATATAAACGGATTTAACAGTATACAGTTTATGTACAGTTGCAAGAGTTATAAATAAAATGGGGTGCTTTATATGTTACAATTTACAAACTTATAATTAGGGATGGCAATTAGACCCAGACCCGCGAGACCCGACCCGGACCCGACCCGCGTGGGTCGGGTCTGGGTCCTCACATTCGGGTCACGGGTCGGGTCTGGGTCCAAAATATTAGACCCGATTCGGGTCCGGGTCGGGTTCGGGTCTGGGTCTATAGACCCGGACCCGGACCCGTAGACCCGAATAGTGAGTTTAAAAAAAAAAAAAAAAAAAAAAATTGAAGAATTTGAAATTGAAATTGAATGCAAATAATAATATTTCCCTTTTATGTCCTATATTTATTAATTTTTTTTATTTAGTTATTTATATATTTAAGTATATATATTTTTTTAGTTTTTTTTTTTTTTTTTTTTGGTTCATGGGTCCGCGGGTCCGCGGGTCCAGACCCAGACCCGCGAATTTTCATGGGTCCTCAGTCGGGTCTGGGTCTTCCTAAGACCCGCGGGTCCAGACCCGAACCCGAACCCGAATTTTTTCATGGGTCTGGGTCCGGGTCTGGGTCCAATTTTTTTTGTCGGGTCCGGGTCTGGGTCCAGTAGGACCCGACCCGAACCCGACCCATTGCCATCCCTACTTATAATTACGCGTATAAGCAAATTTCGGAAACTTTCATTGGTGGGGTCCATGGCCCCCTTACCATTGACGTGGTAGGGGGTGCTGACTGGTGAGGGATAAATAACGTGACACTTTTAGCAAATTATTAAATTCTTTCACCTAATTTACAGTGAAATTGCATGGAAAAAAAAAAAAAAAAAAACTTAACACGCTTTGGCTTTTGCTGAGAAACCCATAACACTTTTTTTTTTTTTTTTTTTAGTGGAATCAATCAATCAACAGTTCTTGCTCTCTTCATAAACTTATCAACGGCAAGATGTGAAGTAGATTGTTCCCATCTGCTTAGAATAAATCTCGACCGTTCATTATGCATACCATATGATTTTGTCTTATACAGATCAGCTCGTGATTCTATGGTCCAGATATTCCAACCTGAGAAGTGTGGACATATATATATATTCTTGGGGTCCACTTAATTATTGACTATAGTATTGTAAGACTGAGTTGACTCAAACTTTTCTTTTTCCACAGAGATCTAAAAAAAATCCACCATTTTTTGTTTTTTTATTAATCCATTGGCTGAGACTAATTGCAAATTAACAACTACCTACAATTATTTCTCATTTTCTTGTTTGAAAATGTAAATTGCTCTAAAACCACACATTTTAACCCAAAAAATCAAATCAAATCAAATTCCTATTATAATTCTAACAAGTAACAACATTAAAAATCAATCAAAAATTAAGCAAAATAAAAAAAACAAAAAAATTAACCAAAAACCCAACCACCACCACCACAAAACGGCTCATCATCTTCTTGTTGTGCTGCCATAGACGTGAGCTTGATGTTCTTCTTTTGATCTACTTTGTAGCCTTGATCGTGTAGATATTTGTTAATGTGAGACTGTGGACCCAATGTGAATGTGTGGCTGCGGTTGGACATTTTGAACTGTCCTTAATTTCATTGAATCTAATAAGTTGGATGTCGACTTTTTTGGAGATAGACTCTTTCGATGCATTTTCGAAAAGTTGAAGACCAACGAATCTGACGGTCATTATATCACGTAAAAAATGTAACTCTTTTAAATAAATAAAAAAATTAAGGACTAAAGTATAATTTTTTTTTTTATATATTTTAATGTAGTAGTAACCCCTTTTTAAAATGTCAAAATCTCTACACTGCTGTGAAGTTTAAAAGAAAGTGCTTTGAAAAGGTGGCATGTATACCCGTTGACAAGATTTTCTCTATTTCAGTATAAAGCCATCCATAACCCATTTCATTCGTTTAACCTCAAGCAGTCATCCCTACCAAGTAGATATTGCTGCCGTTTCTCACACTCACTCCAAACAGCGAACATCTTATTTTTCGTCACCGACGTTCGTCGCAAGCACCGCTCATTTTCGTCCTCAACAATTATTGGTAAGCGTTTATTGTTTCATCTCTCTGTTTTTTTTTTTTTTTCTTTTTTATTTGTATTTTGTTTGATTTAATTTTTTTTTTCAACTTCATGCCTTTATCTTGGGGTCTCAGTGTTATTCGTCCAGTTCGTTTCTAACACCACTCATTTTTGTAGATAAGTGTTCATTATTTCATTTTATCTTTTTTCCTTTGTACGGAATAGGATAGAGAATTTGGAATTTTGTTTTGGCAAATTGCACTGCACCCCTTGAGGTTTGGACAAAGTACTTAGTTGGAACAGTTTTGGTATTATACACTAACAACCCCAAGACTTAAATTTGACTTTAAAAATGCCTAAAATGTTCCTAGTTATATTATTTTATACTCGATTTATTTATTTTTTTAAAACTATTTATTTATTTAATGAATCGTATCTTTAATTTAATTTTTTAATTTTATTAAAGTTTATACAATTTTTGGTTAAAAGGTAAAAAAAAATAAAGTATAAAATAATACAACTAGGGGTATTTTAGGTATTTTAAAGTCAAATTTAAGTCTTCAGGGTGTTAGTGTATAATATCAAAACTTTTCCAACTAAGTATACCTTACCCAAACCTCAAGGGGTGCAGTGCAATTTGCCCTTCTTTTTTTTTTTTTTTTTTTTCTTGAGGGATGCAAATTTGAATTTAAGACCTCAATATTTTGGGAGGTACGGTTATCATTATATTATTTTGCATAAATTTAATTTAATTTTTTTTATAAGATGAAAATATCATTTTTAATAAATTGAAAATTTAATTATTAGTTTGAAATGATTAAAATTTTAGAGTAATATTAGATTATTCAAAATATTTGTACAAATTCATACTAAATGTCAAATGAGGTGACATGGTGTTGAGAGATTTGCAAAAAAAACCCCTTAAAAAACAACCAAATAATTTTAGCAAAAACCCCCTTATAGCAAAAATTGCTTATAATTTCAAAATTTAGTTTTTTTTTTTAAATAAAAAAATAAATAAATAAATAAAAACCCTGATTTTGTACCCAAAACCTCATTATAGAAGGTTTTCACCTAAACTTAAAACTAAATGGTTGTTTTTTGAAAAACATTAAACCTCATGAGGGGTTTTGGGAATCACACGTACCTCGTTATCTTGATAACTTGATTGTTCGCACTTGCCAATATATGCATCAGCGAGGGTGAAAAAAAACTTGATGCATAAAAGTTTTGATAAACCAATAGACCTCTTGAGTTTTGTCTTCTTCTTTTTTTAATAATTTATTAGAAAACTCACATAAGAATATAAAGCTTGAGAAAACGAGAATGAATAATTTCACATTGAATATATATAAAACAAAAGAAGAGTATATACTAATAGTTGGTGCAATCAAATAAACTATTCACCAATATAGTTATCACTTCTCAATTCTCATCAACATAAAAATTACAACATAGTATAAATTTTTTACAATAACTAATGAAAAGTGAAAATAGAATTTGCTACAAGAATTTTAATATAAATATAAATATAATACGGTAAGGAGGCCAAAAAATTTCTAGCAGTCTTTAAAGAGGCTCTTTTGTGATTAGCACTAGTTTAATAATCGAGTTTAAATGACATCAAAGTATGGCGTTGAACAAAAATACCCTCATTTTACTTTATTATTTTTTATATCTTTTTTAATTGATTTTTTTTTTCAAAAACCTCCATTGATGGAAGTGGAGGTATATATCTCCATTGGAGATCGAAGAGACCTCCAATGAAGGTCGAAAAGAACTTGACCTCCGTTCGATCTCCATTATATCGAAGGTCGAAACAACCTCTATTAGAGGTCTAACAGAGGTCGATGATGAAGAAGAAAAAAATTTTTTATTTTTTTTTTCTTATTTTGCCCCCTGTAAGTCTTGAATTTGCAAAAAATGCCTAATAAGTTTCAAAATTTTGAAAATACCTAATAAATCTCGAAAAATATCAAAATAAGTCTCAAGTTTAAAAAATAAATCTTGAAAATACCAAAATATTTCTCGAATTTTAAAAATAAGTCTTGAATTTCAAAAATAAGTCTCATAAATACCAAAATACGTCTCGAAAATACAAAATAACTCTTAGGAATAGATTTGTTTCCAGAAATTTTTCAGATCTTTTTTTTTTCAGATTTTTTTTTAACATATTTAAGTCTAAAATAGTGAAATGATCTTTGATGTTGAGAGAGAGAGAGAGAGAGAGGTTGTGAAGTGAGAGAGAAAACCATAAAAATTAAATAGAAGATTTTTGAAAAGTTGAAGAAAGAGAAAAGTAAAAGAAAAGAAAATTAATTAATTAATTAAATAAGGGTATTTTTAGAAGTCACTTACTATATATATATATATATATATATGAACTCAACTTAATAAAAGTTGGTGTAAATAGTCTTAAAAGTCATTATGGGTTTGGTGTCATTTAGGCCCATTTCCTCGTATGATAAATACAAGGAGACCTAAGTAAAGCTATATGTATGATTTGTTATAAACTTCTTTACACAAATTTATTTCACATGTTTCGCATGCAGTACTCAATCATAGTTATATAGAACGTTTCGTACAGGGAGTTGACAATGGATCCAAGATTGCTCAAGGCAATTAGACATAGGAATACATATCAAATCAATAAACTGGCAGTTCAAAATCCCGATCTCTTAAGAGGAAGGACTCTTCAAGGCAACACAGCCCTTCATTTAGCTGCAAGAATCGGAGACAATCATGTTATCAAACTGATACTTAGGCATGAACCTTCTTTTCTCTATGAGAGAAATGGAAACGGTGAAACACCAATGCATATTGTGGCCAAGGCTGGCAATGCTTATATGATTGAAATATTCGTCGAATATGATCATAAAAGGATTGTAGGGGGAAATGTAGGTCAAGAGAACATTTTATGGATGAGAGACAACCAACGTAACACACCTCTACATAACGCTGTCATGAATCACCACAGCTTGGCGGCAGTCTTGTTGATGAATAATGATTCTGGAACAATACTGTTTGTGAATGATGCAAATCAGTCTCCACTATCAATCGCCATGGATACAAGTTCAGCTTACATTGCGTGGTTTATGATAAAGGAACATCCATGATCCATCCTCCCTTGACTATAGAGGACCAAATGAGCTGACACTTCTCCATTGTGCTGTCATAAGGCAACATTATGGTAAGATTATGAATATATTGTACTGCCATTTCTTACATATTGAATACGGCCATCAAAATCTGATATTGTAATTAATCTCAACTTTCTTGGTATTAAATTTAGTTTTTGTGGAAAAGATAGTGAAAGCAAATAAGGAACTCATCAATAAGATAGACGAGCATGGGCGGAATCCCCTCCACTATGCTGCTGGCTTAGGTAACACTGCAATTGTAAGTCAATTATTAGAAGCAGATGATTCATCATCACTTGGATATGAAGCTGATTGCAAAGGTCAAACACCTCTTCACTTAGCAGCGGAGAATGGCCAAAAAATTGTCTTCACAATGCTTGCGAATGGTTACCCGGATGCCATTGTGGTGGTCGATGGAAGGCAGCATAGTATCCTCCATCTTGCGGCTCAAAATGGATATGAAAGTATTGTTAAATTTATTCTAACATTCCCTGAGATGGAATATTTGCTCAACTCACCGGATGTGGATGGAAATACTCCTTTGCATCTTGCTGCTATGAATTTTCATAAGGAGGTAGTTCATGTTCTCACCAAAAATAAGAAAGTGAACATGAGGGTAACCAACCTTAATCAGCAGACTCCTTTAGCAATTGTTGAGTCATCCACCGATCCTAAACGGGACATCCAAAAGGTACAAATTAAACCGTACAATATATAACATTTATTATCAAATATTGCACTATTCATGGATTAATGATTGCAGTCAAGAGAAACAAAATTACTAAATTAGTGTTCAAAATATATATTAGGAAATGTAATTAGTTAGTTAGTTAATGACGTGTCATTCCTTGATTGGTTAATTCTTTAGTTAGTTACAACTAACTCTGGTATTTATAGGTGCTGGTATGCTTGTAATGAGATTGACTGATTTCTAATACAGAGAGTTTTTCTCTTCTCTTGTTCGTGCTTCTCTATCTCAATATGGTATCAGAGCATATGCTCTTTCCGCTGTGATCCACCATTGTTGAGCTGCTAAAGCTTCTCGGTGTGATTTAGTTTCTTCATTCTTCAATCATCTCTTTTCTTCTCCGATTGCGATTTCAATTGCGATGACGATTTCCACTGGAGCTGATGATGCTGTGTTAAATTCCGGTTCAAACTCCAGGTCTTCGACTGCAGATCCATCTAGTCCCTATTTCCTCCATCACTCTGATAATCCAGGTGTTGTTTTAGTCTCGCAATTGTTGACAGGAGATAACTACGCCTCTTGGAGTCGAGCAATGTTGATTGGATTGTCAGTGAAAAACAAATTAGGGTTCATTGATGGATCGATCACCAAACCTGAAGGTACTAATCTCAATCTTCTTACTTCTTGGACTAGAAATAACAATGTTGTTATATCTTGGATTTTGAACTCTGTTTCTAAAGAAATCTCTGCTAGCATTATATATGCTGAGTCTGCTCATGAAATTTGGGTTGATCTTAGAGATAGATTTCAACAGAAAAATGGTCCAAGAATTTTTCAATTAAGAAGAGAATTGATGAATCTTACTCAAGATCAGAATTCGGTTAGCATATATTTCACAAAACTCAAAACTATTTGGGAAGAATTGAGTAACTACAAACCTGTTTGTTCTTGTGGAAAATGCACATGTGGAGGTGTTAAAGAAATGAATGATCATTATCAAATGGAGTACATAATGTCTTTTCTTATGGGATTGAATGACTCTTATTCTCAAGTTAGGGGCCAGCTTCTGTTAATGGATCCATTTCCTCCCATAAATCGTGTTTTTGCTTTGATTTCTCAAGAAGAGCATCAGAGAAAGGTTGGTGTTCCTACTAATAATGGATCTGATGCCTCTAACACCATAGCCTTTGCTGCCAAAGCAAATGTTCCTGATAGGAGGTCCAATGATGGACCTGGTTATAGAACTCAGAGGAAGGATCGACCTTATTGTACCCATTGTAAAATCCATGGTCATACAATTGACAGGTGCTTCAAGATTCATGGTTATCCTCCTGGATATAAACCAAAGCCTCGTGACAATAGCTTCTCCAATATGGGTTCTAACTCGGTCACTGTTAGTGCTAATCCTGTCAATCAAGTTTCTGGTTATGCTGTGCAGACAGATCAAAGTTCTCCAAGCAATTTCTTCCAGAATTTGAACTCTAATCAGTATCAACAACTCATGACCATGCTATCCACTCACCTGAGTTCTTCTAGCAAAAGTGGTAATGAAGCTCAAACTACTACAGCAGCATCCTTTACTACAGGTACCTGCTTTTCTGTGACATTGAGTGCAATGTTTTCTTCACCTCAATATTGGATAGTAGATTCTAGAGCAACTAAACATATATGTGCTATTGCTTCTGCATTTACTTCATTGTATCACATCAAGAATTCCTCCATTACTCTTCCCAATCATGCAAGAATTTCAGTTAGTCTTGTTGGAGATGTTCGGATCAGTCCAGATTTGATACTCAAAGATGTTCTTTTTGTGCCATCTTTCAAATTTAATCTGTTATCTGTTAGTGCACTAACCTCTGGAACTAATCTTGCAATTCGGTTTCTTCCTGACCACTTTGACATTCAGGATATGTGCAACCAGAAGATGTGAGAGGAAAGAAGATCTATATGTTCTTGATGCTGCCATGTTTAAATCCAAGTCTTCAGCTTATGTTAATAGTATTTCTGCTAAAATTTGGCATAATAGACTTGGACATCTCTCTTTTAAGAGATTAGATAGTTTGAAAACTCAATTACATTGTGATACTTCTATGTTGAATAACTCCCCACCTTGTTATATTTGTCCCCTTGCAAAACAAAGAAGATTATCATTTGATTCTCATAATCACTTGTCAGAATCTCCATTTGATTTAGTGCATTGTGATGTTTAGGGACCCTATCATGTATCATCTTATAATGGTTACAGATTTTTCTTAACTTTGGTGGATGATTGTTCTAAGTTTACATGGATTTATCTTCTCAAGAACAAGTCTGATGTTACTGCCATTGTACCCAAGTTTTTTAAAATGATTGACACTCAGTTTGGTGCTAAGATTAAAATGTTTCGATCTGACAATGCACCAGAACTGAATTTCTCTGAGTTTTTCGGCTCACTTGGAGTTTTACACCAGTTCTCTTGTGTGGAAAGACCTCAACAGAATTCTGTGGTGGAACCTAAGCATCAGCACTTGCTCAATGTTGCCAGGGCCTTGTATTTTCAGTCTCGGGTTCCTATCAGGTTCTGGAATGAATGTGTTTTGGCTGCCACTTTCTTAATCAATCGGACTCCATCTCCTCTTCTACATAATCAGGCTCCTTTTGAGGTTTTATATCAGACCAGCATTGATTATTTTCAATTTCGATCTTTTGGTTGCTTGGCTTTTGCCTCTACTCTGACTGCTCATAGGACGAAATTTGATCCACGTTCTAGGATTGGTGTTTTCATTGGGTATCCTCCTGGTATTAAAGGATACAGAATTTATGATATTCATTCTAAGCAAGTTTTTGTTTCTCGAGATGTGGTTTTTCATGAGGAAATCTTCCCTTTTCATAATGTTGTTCCAGCAGAGAGTCTTGTTGATCCATTCCCTGACTTTGTTCTTCCTGTTCCTGCTACATCAGTGGTGCATCATTCTTCAATACCTTCATCACCTGATTCATTTCCTTCGGTTTCAGATTCTGAGCTTTCCTTCTCAGACCGTGTTCCTTCTTCTTCTGCTGTCAATGACGTGATTGATTCTGGTGAAGCTTTGCCAATAACATCTCCTCTTGATCAGCCTGCCGCAGCTCTCAGACGTTCATCTAGAGTGTCCCATCCTCCTTCATTCCTCAAGGATTTCCATTGCAATCTTGTATCCCAGCAGAATGCTTCTTCTCGTGTTTGCTGTCCTGCTTATCCTTTAAAAGATGTTGTCTCATATCATGCTTTGTCTCCTTCCTACAGAAATTTCATCCTCAATGTATCCTCTCATTATGAACCTCAGTTTTTTCATCAAGCTGTTAGATATCCTGAATGGAGGGCTGCTATGAAGGTTGAACTTGATGCTATGGAATCCAACAATACTTGGTCTATTACTTCTCTACCGAAAGGTAAACACTCCATTGGGTGCAAATGGATTTTCAAAATTAAGTATAAATCGGATGGCACCATTGAAAGGCACAAAGCTCGATTAGTGGCAAAGGGGTACACACAACAAGAAGGGCTCGATTTCATTGAAACATTCTCTCCAGTTGCTAAGCTCGTCACTGTGAAAGTTCTTCTTACTCTGGCTGCTAGGAATCACTGGCATTTGACTCAGCTGGATGTCAATAATGCATTTCTAAATGGGGATCTATTTGAAGAAGTCTATATGGATTTGCCTCTTGGTTACTTGGTGCTCAGCAAGCTGGAATACAGGGTGGGAAACCTGTGTGCAGGCTTCATAAGTCTATCTATGGCCTGAAACAGGCCTCTCGGCAATGGTACTCGAAATTCTCTCATTCTCTTCTTCAATTCGGCTTTCTCCAATCCAAGTGTGACTATTCTTTGTTCACTAAAGGCGCTGGGGATTCCTTTGTTGTTTTGCTGGTGTATGTTGATGATATCATCATCACAAGCCCAAATGCTCAAGTTGTAAATTCTGTCAAGGATTTTCTTCACTCCCAGTTCAAGCTCAAGGATCTTGGGCCTCTGAGATTCTTCATTGGCCTTGAGATTGCTCGTTCTTCAGCAGGAATTGAGTTATCTCAGAGACAATACACACTACAGCTTCTTGAGGATACTGGTACCCTTGCTTGCAAGCCTGTTGCTGTTCCGATGAATCCAAATACTCATCTTAGTGCTCTTGATGGTGAACTTCTGGCTGATCCTTCGGTTTATAGGAGGCTCATTGGTCGTCTTATTTACCTCACATTATCTAGACCAGATATCACCTTTGTTGTGCACAAGTTGAGTCAATTTCTTGCTCAACCTCGAGATCCTCATCTTCAGGCTGCCAATCACTTACTTCGGTATCTCAAAAACAAGCCTGGTCAAGGCCTCCTTTTCTCTTCTAATGGTTCTTCTTTGAATGATTTTTCGACCACTTCTTCTGGTTTGCAGCTTCGTGCTTTTTCGGATTCTGATTGGGGTTCCTGTCCTGACTCCAGAAGGTCTGTGACTGGTTTTTGTGTCTTTATTGGAGACTCTTTAGTATCATGGAAAGTCAAGAAGCAGGCCACAGTTTCTCGGTCTTCTGCAGAGGCTGAATATAGGGCCTTGGCTTCCACAGCTAGTGAACTGGTTTGGCTTCCACAGCTAGTGAACTGGTTTGGCTTCACCAGCTTCTCGGTGATTTCCAGGTTAAGGTCTCATCTCCTGCTCTTCTATTTTGCGACAACCAGGCTGCTGTTCACATTGCTTCTAATCCAACATTTCATGAAAGGACCAAGCACATTGAGATTGATTGCCATTTCATTCGTGATAAGGTCTCTCTTGGTCTCATCAAATTGCTGCCTATTCGGTCTCAACATCAGTTGGCTGATGTATTTACTAAGCCTTTGCCATCTGCTCTTTTGTTTCCTCTGTTGTCCAAGATGTCTGTCAAAGACATTTACAGTACATCTTGAGGGGGAGTATTAGGAAATGTAATTAGTTAGTTAGTTAATGACGTGTCATTCCTTGATTGGTTAATTCTTTAGTTAGTTACAACTAACTCTGGTATTTATAGGTGCTGGTATGCTTGTAATGAGATTGACTGATTTCTAATACAGAGAGTTTTTCTCTTCTCTTGTTCGTGCTTCTCTATGTCAATAATATATAAATATATATATGGTACATCCAGATTGCATTTCATGAATTTTTGGTAAAGTGAATTGAATTTTTCTCTCTAGTTTTGATGAACTGATCATGTGACATTTACATGTGCACTGCAGCAGTACTTGATTGTAAAGATACTGAAGGAGGCCATTACAGCACGAGCATTTTATCCGGAAGACATTTTACTGGATGAGAGGCACTTCTGTGATATGGAAAGAGATGCTAGACAAATTAGGGATCGAAAAATGGTTCAAACTCTCCTAGTGATGGCAACATTGATAATAACATTCACATTCACAGCAGTTTTCACTATTCCAGGAGGTTATGAAAATGAAGGCCCCAATGAGGGAATGGCAAAGTTGGTTAACAAATCAGGTTTCAAGGCATTTGTTATTAGCGTTACCATTTCCATGACTTCATCCTTGACTGCTGCAGCTCTTGTTCTTATGCAAATTCTCTATGGAAACGACCAATTTTATATGAACTTAATTCCTCTAGCCATTCACTTGATTTGGCTCGGACTAGTATCAATGTCACTGGCATTCATGGCTGGATTATTCGTGGTTTTGTCCAACAATATGGGTCTTGCTATATTGGTCGTTTGTATTGGTTGTGCTTTTCCTTTCCTCCCTTATGTTTTAAGGCAATTTTTAAGGGTACAAACATATGAAATTACCATTAGGTACTTCTTTTATTTGTTGTTTATACTACTGCTGATTTACTTGTTTCCTACAGCTATATGTCTACTTCTAAGTCTACTTCCAGCACTGGTGTATTGTCTATTTGGTCGGTACTGGTTCCAGTCGGCTGTGATCTATCTCTGGTTACGGTGCTACGACAAAAAAGTGAAACTTTCCTTGGAATATGGTCTACATAGACAATTCCAAAGTTCTTGGAAAGATGGTATGCGGCTGAATAGTCTCTACCCGTAATTAGTTGTGAAATGAAGCAGTTAATTGTTTTTGTACCGTATGTTTCTGAAAGTGAAGCGAATTTCAAAAAGATTTGTCAAGAATGCATGGTTTGCAATATTTCGTTTCTTTGGCCCACAGTATTTTATTAGATTTCATTTGACCAGATTGTTTTGTATTATCGAATTGAATTATTTGCACTACAATAATTTAATTATTTTGTTATATATTATACAACTTATACTACACTTTATTAAGATATACAGTATTTGATATGTTAGCTGAGTGGATTAATTTCATCAAATTGCTAATTCGTTGCACCAATGTGGAAGGAGATGCACTACCACCTATACTAAAATGTGATGTGCGGAAAGAGAATACGATTTGAATCAATGTGGGTGTTTTTGTGGGGAGAGAAATGTTTTTGCTCGTATCATAAGTTATATTTTTGTTTATGGGCCTGATATCGTTAATGAGCCAACATCGATTAAATATAATTTAAATGAACTATACTCAACCCAAAACGGGTCTAAGTTTTAAGCTCCTCAAATGTATGATTAGATATATATATATATATATATATATCTAGTGGTTATATATATATATAAGTCTAGTGGTTATATATATATATAAGTAATACTTAAATTTGAGGTTTTTGAAGAGGAGGAAGGACTCAAACCTACAATCTCATGTTGTAAAACTTGTAAATATGAGGGGTATACCACTACACCAATCTCATCACTTCTTTTGAAATGGTGTATAATTATACTAATTACCCCACATTTTATATACTTTCGTTATTTTACTATTTATGGACAAAGAAGCATCTTTTATACTTTTGATTCTTGCTGGGTATCTCTCAAATTTCACATAGGTAGCTGTTAGTACAAAGGACTAAAGGAATATGTAAATTTTGGTAGCAACAATATTTAAGAAATTATTGGCAAATTAAAAGGTCTTGATCATTATAGAAGCATCTATCATTCTTCCATTATTCTATTGTTTATCTGCTGGCCGGAATTAATAGAGCCCTTTTGCAGTTTTTCCATTCAATTCCTTTTCATGTACTTCAACTCTTCAAGGAGTACGGATGGCAATGTGGAGGGTTGGGGGCTCTGCGTTTTCTTCCCGGCTTGATGCACCCCGCCCCATTTATTTTTTGAAATTCGATTCCTACGTAAAACTCTACAATATATGAAGTGGGGTGGGGTGGGGAGGGGTGGGGTATGCTTTTCCCATCTCCACCCATTTATCCCATTTAACTCATTTATCAAAATTATTTATTAAAAAAATATATATACACTACAAAAAAAGTGAGGTATAGTGACACATTTTCTTATGACAAATTTTGAATATATCACTGTAGGTATTATTTTACGATAAATTTTATTAATTTTCATTATGTTTTATTCAATTGAGACTCTTTTTTAATTAATTAAAAATTGTCACAATTAATTAAAAAACTTGATAATTTGTGACAAATAATATAATTAGTCACAAAATTACCATATAAAAAAGTAAAGATTTTATTTTGTGACTCAAAAAGTTGTCACTAACAAATATACAAAGGATCTTTATTTTATAAAAAGATAAAAAGGGAAAACAAATCTCTTTATAATAAAAATGATTTTTTTTTTTTTTTTTTTTTATGAAGTAACCATTTAAAAGTTGCCACTTTAAGGGAAAAAAAGAATCTTTATTTAAACATAAAAATCTTTTAAGATTTTAACAAGTTATTTTACAAATATATATATATATATAGGTTTTTAAAAGGCACCATAAACCTTTAATTTATTTTTTTTTAATAAAAAAAACCCACAGTGGAGGTGCATTTTTTTTTCTTTCTTATATCATCTTCACACGTCTCATGGTTATTGTTGTGTATTTATTTTTTGTTCTTGTACCATCTTCACATCTCTTGGTTCCCCCTTTATCTCTCAGTAGCTATCAAGATTTTCTTATTAGTTTATCTTTTCCTCCACTTTTTTTTGTTTGAAACCATGATTCTGTGTAGAAGTCATCAATATTATAGAGAAAAGTTATATTATTTTTAGGGTTTTCTTATATTTTAATTTTACAGTAAATTTTATATATTATATATCTTTTCATGTTTGCATTTTTTAAATTGATAGCTGATAATTGATTTTTTTTTTTTTAGGGTTTATTTAATTGTAGTTGTTTTTCAAGGTCGGAATCTCAAATTCGAGCTTTATATATTGAAAGTTTCTTTGAATAGGTACATTTTTTTTAATGTGGAATTTTATATATCTTTTTAGGGATATTTCATAAGTTTAATTTGTTTTTAATTTTTATAAGGAATCCATCATAATTATCTCACAATTTATAGGCGTTTTTTAGATTTCCACAGTACATGTCAATATCTTTAAATATGCATAACAACTGTTTGATAAAATGATTCTTATAGAACAACTAATTGTTCAATGCAGCATTGAAAATAAAATTCTGCATTGATAGGAAATGTAAGGTGCTGTTTGGAACTGTTTTTAAAAATGGTTTTCTGTTTTTAAAAATGAAAAACAACTTTAATTTTGTTTGTTTACACGTTTTATAAAACTATTTTTAAAAACAAAAAACAGCTTTTTAAAATGTATAACTAAAAATTAAAAACAACTTTTTATTGTTTTTCACCATTTTCAAAAACATCATTTCAAAACAAATTACAACTTTTCCCACCAAACAACTACTTTAACCATTTTAAAAACAATAACCAAATATTTTTACATCGTTTTCTGTTTTAGAAAATTACTTTTAATAAACACTACCAAACACATTACATTTTTAAAAACATCATTTTTAAAACATGACTTCTATTTTTAAAAATAGTTTTCAAAAATACCATTTTAAAAGTTATACCAAACATGCCCTAAGCGTCTATTGATTTCATTTTTTTTAGAATTTG
This sequence comes from Acer campestre, assembly GCA_954870605.1. Taxonomy (NCBI): domain Eukaryota; kingdom Viridiplantae; phylum Streptophyta; class Magnoliopsida; order Sapindales; family Sapindaceae; genus Acer; species Acer campestre. The sequence goes on from OX940801.1 coordinate 45,023,960, forward strand.
TTTCTTATATTTAATTTGAGATTCATATATTAAAAGTTTTTTTTTTTTTAACAAGATGTCTTTTTTTTTTTCAATGTAGAATTTTATATATCTTTTTAGGAATATCGGTGGACAGTTTTTCCATGGTCAAAACTTTTACTATTTTTTTTTCTTCAAATGACATGATGAATTAATAATAGCACATGTGTTGTTGACATTTCAGCTTCTTATATAAAATCCATTTTATCTCTATTCATAGAGGATCAGATGAATAACATTTCGGCTTCTTATATCAAATATATTTTATATCCATTCATGACAGATGACTGGATGAAGAGATACGACTCCTTGAAGAGATCTGCACTTCAGAAGACTACATGAGAAGGGATGATTTTTCTTTGTATTTTGTTATTTCACACTTTTCCTTCTTTCTTTATTAACGTTGACGTTGGAGCTTGGTTTTCTGAGTTGAAGATAATGAATGAAAACATGTCTCTTCTTTGTTTTAATTTTTTAGTTAAATGTAATGACCATATTTCCTTTCTCTTTTTTTATTTTATCCCTAGCAGCAGATTGGGCATGTCTATTGAGTGGAAAATGATGATTTTTTTTTTTCCTTTGTCATAGAATTTATATTTCTCACATTACTCATGTGAGATGGTGGATTGGTAGGTGATATTCTGATGTTTGTGTAAGGCTAGGTTCAGGATAATGTGCTTGTTTTATGTTTGGATATCAAACTTATAGAATTTTAATTATACATGTGCTAAGTTTTGCCAATATTGTTGCATTTTTCATCGGTTGTATTTTGGAGACGTTATTAATTTGTTCTCACTATTTTTATTCATGTCTTCATGTATATAGGCTTTTACAAAAGCTAATGATTCTTTGGCTACCCAACCACTGTCAACTAACAATGGATCAATATCATTGACTTATAATATTTCACAATCAAGACCTCGAAAGTTTCAAGTTTATGGTTATGCAGTTAGAAGTTATAGTATGTGACCTAACACCTTAGACTAATCAGGTTTACATATGTTATTTAGTAATAGACTTAAAAAGATATTGGATTACTTTTGTAATAATACGATATTATGTTAGTTTTTTTGGATATTCTTAAATGAAATGATTATTTATAAAATGCAATATCATTCAATGAGTGACATGTTTTATTTGATTATATATATATATTTATACAATTTAATTTTATATTAGATTGTGACAACCGATTAAATTGTCACTAAGTATCCATATATTGTCACTAATTTCATACTTGTTAACTTTCACTAAGTCTATGTATAATGACAATTTTTATATAGTTAACTTAATTGTCACTAAATTTGTCAATAGTGACATAATTTTTAGATAATTATTTGTCACTAGATTTGTAAATAGTGACACTTTTATCACTAAGAATGTGTATAGTGATAAAATCTTCAAACGGTTAATTGTCACTAAATACAAATTTAGTGACATAAATTTTACTTAATTTGTCACTAATTAAGATCAAGTGATAATGTGTCACTAAAAGTTATGATTAGTGACAAGTATCAAAAAACCGTCACAAATACTTTTAGTGACGGGGGCAAAAGTGACACATTGTTAGTGACATTTTTTTTTTTTTTTTTGTCACAATATTGAAATTGTGCTTCCTCTGTAGTAACAAATAATTTTTTGTCATTGTAGGTCAATTTAACCCAATGAATATGATATAATATATAAAGTAATTCTAAAAAATTATTGAAAACCCTATCATAGACATTAAAAATAAACATAAATCTCACTACTAAACAAATAAATTCAATAATTTTTTTTGACAGTTAAATTCAATAATTTTAAAACATAAAATTAAAAGAAAAAAACTAAATAATAATAAATAAAAAATTATATTTTAAGCGAGGTGAGGTGGGGCAGAGATTATAAATCTCATTCCCGCCCTATACCTATTGTGGGTTTTACTATTTATCTCCATCCCCACACCATTATCACCAAATTGAAACACATCACCACACTATGAGTGCGGGTCCCCGTACCCGTGGCGGATTATTTTGCTATCCCTAAGAGCATTCACAATGGAGCTCAAAAGAGACCCATTTGAGGAGACCCACTTTTATTTTGGTCTTATGGGAGGGTACAATGGTGCAAAATGATATCCAAAAAAGAAGCCCCAAACGTGGGCCCCACCACACTAGACCCAAATTGGGTTTCAAATGTGAAACTCCATTTGAGTCTTGTCCAATGATTGGAATTAGGTTCACAATACCTCCCAATCATTGGGCTTATATATATATATATAATTATTAATTTCAATAATTATATATATAATGAAAAAAATATATATATATTTCAATTATTTAAATTTAAATATATAATTATTAATTTCAATAATTATATATAATGAAAAAATATAAATAAATTTTATTTTAATGAAATTAAAATAATTTGAATGAAAAAATTAATTTGTTGAAGGTTCGGAACCAGAACCGAACCTTAATTAGAATGAAAAAATATAACCGAAACTTCAAAACTGAAGGTTTGGAATCGGAACCGGAACTGAATCGTCGAAACCGAGGAACCATAATCAGAATCTCTCTGAGGGAGGTTCCGGTTCCCCCGAAACCGGAATCGACGTCATGTCTAATCATAGACAAGATTTTGTTTTAAATATTTATTTTTATTATTGATGTAATACAGAGAAAAGTATTTTTCTCATTTTACCTCCATTAATGGAGTCCTTTGAAGCTCTGTTTTTAGCTTCACTTTTCTCTCAAGACTTATATCAAACACCTTGTAGTTTTCTGTTAAAACACTTATTTTCTCAACATAATCCCAAGCCAGCAAATATAAAACATATACACATGAATTAACAACATTTGTCATTGTTATCAGAATGAATAGAACAAGACTACCAATAAAATATCAAAAGGCCTGCCAATGAGTTGTGACTTGGTAGTAGTAATATTAGATATAAATAGCAATCTTTGTTACAGTGAAGTAAGTGACGGCAGAGATTACAAAATATATATAGTTTTGAAAGTTAAAGATATCATTAATCATCATCATAATCAGCATCCTCCTGATCAAAGGGTGAGTTTCAATTCAGAAGAAAAATGGGAGAGAAAGATAGCATGTTCCGGTACGCCGACGGCAAGGACAAGGTGCTGATGATGCTAGGGACTCTGGGCAGCATTGGGGATGGATTGCAGTACCCTTTGATGATGTTTGTTCTTAGCAATGTCATCAATGATTATGGAAATCCTGGTGCTACCTTGTCTAATGCTGATGTAGATAAGGTATGTGTGTTTTCATTAATCCGTGTATGTTATATATATATATATATATATATAGAGGGAGAGAGCTGAGAGAGCCTTTTTTACAACAGTTTGGTTGTGTAACTGCATGCTATAGCAAGTAAATATCAGTTTCCGTGAAAATATATATCGAGTCAAAATTTTTAGAAATTTCTATAAAAACATCGGAAATATAATCAATATTTTTTTTATATCCTTACAAAAATATATTAAAATATATTGTAATATATTTGTAAGAAACCTCAATTAATAGAAGTGATAGGAATCCAACTATATTCATATTGCTCCTTTATATATGTTTGCTCTCTAATTTCATGTAGCAAACATATTCCCTCAGTTCTTCAAAATAGAAGTTTCAAAAATAAAACTAAAAAGTGATTTTTTTTTTTTAAGGTCTAAATTTGAATATAATCAAAGCATAGTGACACGAACTTGAACTTTATAATTATTAATTAATACTCTAAATTCCATTTTCCAGTATGCACTTAGGCTGTTCTATGTGGCACTTGGTGTTGGCCTTTCTGCTTTCGTTGGTAAGTTCAATTCTTAAAAGACTATTTTTCTTCTTTTGTGATCTTTTTGTTCCGATCAAGGAAGTAAATATCGATTTCAGTCCAATTTTTTTAGAAATTTCGGTGAAATTATCGGAAACATCGCCAGTATCCTCAAAATATCGGGATATTCAATGATTTTTTATATATAATCACTGTCGATATATATTTAGATATTTAATTGGTTCCAATGTAATACAGATTTATACATAAACCGGGACTTATTTAATTTAACCACATTCTTGTTACATCCTGGTTGGAATTTTTTTTTTCTCTGCAGAAAGAATTTGTTGGACAAGAACTGCAGAGAGACAGACTTCTAGAATGAGAATGGAATATCTGAAATCTGTTCTTAGACAAGAAGTTGGTTTCTTTGACACCCAAGAACAAGGTTCTTCCACAACTTTCCAAGTTGTCTCAACCATTTCCAATGATGCCAATTCAATCCAAGCTGTTATATGTGAAAAGGTAATAATTCTATAGTCAAGTAATTCCTGAAAAAAAAAAAAAAAAAAATTCCAGGACCAAAGTTACTTAATGTTAATTGTTAAGTAACTTCAGTCCTGAAAACCTGACTAGAGAAGAATCCTGAAAAAATGTTTCGTTTTTTGAGTATTATCGGTAGTATCAGATGAAAGTTTCTACTAATTAAAATGATGTTATAGAGCACGAAAAAGGATTGAATTTAACTGACAAATTTTATTCTCAAATTTCTTCATGTAGATACCCAGCTGCCTTGCATTTATGTCAACTTTCGTGTTCTGTCTCTTGCATTCCTTCATACTATCTTGGAGACTTACACTGGCAGCTATTCCTTTGACACTGATGTTCTTTGTTCCGGGGCTCGTATTCGGAGGCCTGATGATGGGAGTAATAATGAAGATGATTGAATCATATGGGGTTGCTGGTGGGATTGCAGAACAAGCAATTTCCTCAATAAGAACTGTGTACTCATACGTGGTTGAGAATCAAACACTGGACAGATTCAGCAGTGCACTTCAGACAACTTGTGAGTTGGGAGTCAAGCAAGGTCTCATGAAGGGCTTGTTGATGGGGAGCATGGGAATGATATATGTTGGTTGGGCATTTCAGGCTTGGGTGGGGACATATTTGGTCACCGAAAAAGAAGAAAAAGGCGGTTCCATTTTCGTAGCTGGAATCAATGTAATCATGGGAGGATTGTGAGTTAATTTCTTCCTGGCTTGATGATCATTGATTATATAAAACTGATTTTATGTTTTAGAGAAACTCATCTTATAGTTTTTGTTCTTGTTCTTGTAGGAGTGTTTTGGGTGCACTCCCAAATCTATCTTCAATCACAGAGGCAACAGTTGCTTGTACTAGGATTTTCGAAATGATCGATCGAGTTCCTGTTATAGACACAGAAGATAAAAAGGGGAAGGCTTTATCATATGTAAGAGGAGAGATTGAATTCAAGGACATCTACTTTTGCTATCCATCAAGGCCTGATACACCAGTCTTACAAGGATTGAATCTTAGAGTTCCGGCTGGGAAAACAGTAGGTCTTGTAGGTGGCAGTGGTTCTGGGAAGTCCACAACCATTGCATTACTTCAAAGATTTTACGACCCCGTAGAAGGAGAAGTTCTCTTAGATGGGTACAAAATCAGGAGACTTCAGCTCAAGTGGTTGAGATCCCAAATGGGGCTAGTTAGTCAGGAACCAGTCCTTTTCGCGACATCTATAAAAGAAAACATACTGTTTGGTCAGGAAGGAGGTTCTATCGAAGATGTGATCAGCGCGGCTAAGGCTGCTAATGCACATGACTTCAACACTAAGTTACCAGAAGGATATGAAACTCAAGTAAGCTGATTTCAGGTTCCTGTGCTTGGTATAATTACAAATGAATTGATTCGGATTTTTTACTTTTTTCCAACTTCTATATGATGATTGATTAATCTCTGTGACTGCCTGCAGGTTGGCCAATTTGGTTTTCAAATGTCTGGTGGACAAAAGCAGAGAATAGCCATAGCAAGGGCTCTAATTAGGGATCCAAAAATCTTGTTACTTGATGAGGCCACTAGTGCATTGGATGCACAATCTGAAAGGATAGTGCAGGAGGCGATTGATAAGGCAACAATAGGAAGGACAACGATCATCATTGCTCACCGCCTGTCCACAATACGCGCAACAAATATGATTACAGTTTTTAAAGCAGGAAAAGTGATCGAATCTGGCTCACACAATGAGCTGATACAAATGAATGGGGAATACTACCAGTTGGTACAGTTGCAACAGATGGCAATGCAAAATGAGACTTTTAATGATTTCAATCATCAAATGGATGCTAGAAATCTGTACAGGATGGCTGCTGCTCCGAGCCCTATTAGTGTGAGGTCTAGTGCTGCAAGCACACCGGTGATACACCACTTTAGCCCTGCTTTTTCGATGAGTACACCTTATTCCTACACCATCCAGTACGGTCCTGAAGATGATAGTTTCGAAGATAACATAGATGAATCGAGTTATTATTCTCCGTCCCAATGGCGTTTACTCAAACTGAACACTCCCGAATGGGGAACAACATTGCTAGGATGTATAGCAGCAATAGGTTCTGGAGCAGTTCAACCCATAAATGCCTATTGCGTTGGTTCGCTTATATCAATTTATTTTCGAAAAAACAAATCAGAAATCAAGTCCGAGTCTAGAACCTTGTCACTAGTTTTCTTAGGCATTGCTGCTCTTAATTTCATCTCCAGCACTCTCCAACACTACAGTTTTGCGGTTATGGGAGAAAGATTGACCAAAAGGATAAGAGAGAAATTGCTCGAAAAGATGATGAGTTTCGAGATAGGATGGTTTGATCAAGAAGAGAATACAAAGTGTAGCCATCTGTGCAAGACTAGCCACTGAAGCCAACATAGTTCGATCCCTTGTTGGGGATAGAATGTCCTTGCTGGTTCAAGCAATCTTCGGTTCTATCATGGCTTATGCAATAGGACTTGTACTCTCTTGGAAGCTAACGTTAGTGATGATCGCGGTGCAGCCAGTGGTGATTGGCAGCTACTATACCAGGAGTATGTTGATGAAGAGTATGGCCGGAAAAGCTCAAAAGGCGCAGAAGGAAGGAAGCCAATTAGCAAGTGAAGCTGTCATTAACCACAGAACAATAACCACTTTCTCTTCTCAGAAAAGAGTATCGGGGCTCTTCAAGGACACGTTGAGAGGTCCCAAAGAGGAGAGTCTTCGACACTCTTGGCTTTCGGGTGTTGGCCTGTTTAGCTCTCAATTTTTCAACACAGCCGCTACTGCATTAGCATACTGGTACGGTGGGAGACTCTTGATACAAGGAGAAATAACGCCAGAGCACCTTTTCCAAGCATTTTTGATATTGCTATTCATTGCTTATGTGATTGCAGAAGCTGGAAGCTCAACCAATGACTTATCTAAAGGAAGTAGCGCTGTTCGTTCTGTTTTTGCAATCCTAGACAGGAACACTGAGATCGATCCTGAAACCACATGGGGTCGTGACATTAAAAAGGACATACGTGGGCGCGTAGAGCTGAAGAATGTGTTCTTTTCTTATCCAGCTAGACCTGATCAGTTGATTTTCAAGGGATTGAATATTATAATTGAAGCATGGAGGACAGTGGCACTAGTAGGGCAGAGTGGCTCTGGAAAATCAACCATCATTGGACTTATTGAGAGGTTTTACGATCCATCAAAAGGATCGGTATTCAAAGATGAACAGGACATCAAGAACTACAACTTGAGAAAGTTAAGGTCACATATTGCATTAGTCAGTCAAGAACCAACCCTTTTCGCTGGAACCATCCGCGAAAACATTGCATACGGAAAAGAAAATGCTGGAGAATCAGAGATCAAAAAGGCTGCATTTCATGCCAATGCTCATGAATTTATCAGGTATGTATGATACGTAACGTTAACGAGATGTAAAATACTTATTCAAAAACCAATTTCTTCGTTGATCATGTACTTGTTTTTGTTCACTTTACAGTGGAATGAAAGATGGGTACGACACATACTGTGGCGAAAGAGGAGTTCAGCTATCAGGAGGTCAGAAACAAAGGATTGCACTTGCTCGCGCGATCCTGAAGAACCCTGCAATCCTCCTGTTGGATGAAGCTACAAGTGCACTGGATAGTGTATCAGAGAGCTTGGTTCAAGAAGCACTTGAGAAAATGATGGTTGGCAGAACAAGTATAGTTGTTGCTCACAGGCTCTCTACAATACAAAAAGCAGACACCATTGCTGTTATCAAGAACGGAAAAGTAGAAGAACAAGGAACACACAATGAACTGCTTTCCTTGGGTCGCGGAGGAGCTTACTATTCTCTGATCAAACTACAAGGCGACAGCTCCCCTTACCGGTAAATTCGAGCAACCATAGATCGAAATCATCAATGTTGCGTTGCACATCATATTATCTAGCCTGTCACAGAAGTTAGAATTGGTCATATAAAGTTTTGTGTAAATATGAGTACTTCCAGGTTGTATTATGTACATTATGTTCAGTTTTGAATTTTGTATGCAATAACTTCAAATCCTGTAGTGAAATTAAGTCACAAAGATAGTCTTTGTACTGTATTGTGATTCTTGTGAATTTTGGTCAATCTGCATTCTAAAATAATGTTCTTGATGGGCTGGTAATTTGACCCAATGTAGCACAATGAAAATGTTCATAGGAACTATAAACAGGCACACTTTTTTGTTTTTTTTGGAAATCCAACACCAATCGGGTAAGGGGTCTACTAGGACCTGTCGAGATCAACCCTGGAATGCAATATTGGAGAGGATCTCTCTTCATTTTACGATTTAATAGGTAAATGTGAGACTCGAACTCCTATCACTAAAGTGAAAGGGAAGTGTCCAACTACTTTAGCAAAGTGGATGCACTAAACAGGCACTTTTAGTATCCATTACAAATATTGATAGATAATAGCTGATCATGGTGGCTTGAACAGATTGATTTGACTTAAATGTACATCAAGTACCGATTAAAAAAAAAACAAAATTAATGAGGGCAAAGCAAGACAATTTAATATGTCAAAAAAAAAAAAAAAAAAAAAAAAAAAAGGCAAGACAATTTAAGACTTCCATATTATGAATAAAGACCAAGTCTCTGGTGGTCATACTTCTTGCATGACCGAGAAGAGAAAATCTTCGGTGCAGTTGTTGTTCCGATGTTCCATCCATTGAAAATTTAACACGTGACGATATTTGATTTTTTTTTTTTTTTAAATCAATGAAAAAAGAAGAAAAAAACTTTTTGAACGTGATATTTATTTAAAATCTGTCACGTATCAAATTATTAGTGGTCTGATACAGTATTCAACTGGTGCACCGGCTTCACCGAAGATTTCTCGGCTTGAAAACCTCTCATACTTCAATATCAACATAGTATTATCATAAGCTTTCTGGAGACAATTTGCTTTTGTCAATGCATTCTCTATCAAGTTAATTTCATGGAATGATACTTGGCTAGAACATAGATCAACCCTTCGTCAATGATCTCCTCTACCGGAAATGTCCGTCGAACTAGGTGGATTCTAGGGAAGGTACGAATTTTCTCGCAATTTTTGATTTTTTAAATATATTTGATAGTTTTCTTGGAAGATTCTTGACAAATTTTAAAATCATTCCAATTTATTTTAAAATGTGACAAAAAGATAGGGAAGGTTCCTAGAACTAATCGTCAGATACAAGAAAATTAAAGCTAATCAATAGTAGATTAGTAGTGAAACTACAAGGAAATTCACTCAAGTTTTAATCGACAAGTTTCAAGATAAATATCAAAGAGAATTCACACTTGTACATCAATCATTGTTTTCTTTTCTCCAACAACTAATCAAATGACAAATGGTAATTAACCAAACACACCATTGCAGATTCTATTATACGATATTTTTTTATCCAAGATTTCAAGTCTCTATCTAGCTACTAGCAATTTTTTTAACAAAACAAATAATATTCTCCGATGAAATTTAATTGGTTCTCTGACTGAATCCTATATATTTTGTCTACATTAATGATATAGTCAGCCACACGTAGCATTGTTTTTTAAATTATTTAATCTTACATCATTCGGGATTTCGAGAATGGTTTATCATGATTTATTAAGATCAAACACTACATGCACGGCTGACAGTTTATCATTACTCGTGTGTGGCTTGCAAGTTATTATTAATATTATTGTTTTAAGTATACCAAAAAGTATTATTATAAATTCTGGTATCGAATGGGTCAAGGGTCTGTCGGAACATGCCGATATCAAACACTGTATATACGGTTTGGATATCTACTTCTGATACCGAATATGTTAGGTGTTTTTCGAGATATGCCAACAACAAATATTTTTTAATCTTCAAATCTTTGATTTTTTTTTATTTTTATTTTTTATAGATCTTTGATTGAAATCCAATTATTGAAAATTAATCTGGTAACTATACAATAACTGAATGTTTAGTAGCTGAACCCATATATAGACTAAATTAAAAAATAATATATGAAATCATAAGAAATGAAAATACTAAAAGAGATTGATTTTATCTCAAACAAAAAGTAAGTAAAATAATTTTATATTATTAATAAAATGGGGTAACTATATAAGTATATATGTTACAAATTTATAATTACGCGTATAAGAAAATTTTCGGAAACTTTCATTGGCGGGGTCCATGGCCCTCTTACCATTGTCGTGGCAGGTAGTGCTGACTGGTGAGGGATAAATAACGTGACACTTTTAGCAAATTATTAAATTCTTTCACCTAATTTACAGTGAAACTGCATGGAAAAAGCTTACAAAACATCAAACAGTAGTAACTTAACACGCTTTGGCTTTTTCTGAGAAACAGAAGCCCATAACACTTTTCTTTTTCTTTTTCTTTTTTTTTTTATCAATCAACATTCATTGCTCTCTTCAGAAACTTATCAACGGCAAGATGTGAAGTAGATTGTTCCCATCTACTTAGAATAAATCTCGACCGTTCATTGTGCATACCATATGATTTTATCTTATAAAGATCTACTTGTGATTGTATGGTCCAGATATTCCAACCTGAGAAGTGTGGACACATATATATATATATTCTCGGGGTCCACGTAATTATTGACTATAGTATTGTAAGACTTTGAGTTGACTCACAAACTTGTTTTATTTTATTTTTTTAAATTTAGACGTGGAATCCTAGATTATCAATACGTTTTTTTTTTTTTTTAATCAAAATGTTTTAGGTACATAGATCTCGCCTCTCGATACATTTTGTATAAGAAAAAAAAAGTACGGAATCCCGTATCCATTAATTCCATACATATTACCGTTAAAAGCTACGAATACTAAAATCCAAAAAAAAAAAAAAAAAAAAAAACATCTCCATTTGAAAATACTTAGAACATGTGTACTAGTGTGAATAGGCATTGGTCATTTAAACATGAAATTGATAGGATCATGATCCATTTTTTATTGAAAATCCACCATATTTTTTTTATTTTTTTTACTAATCCATTGACCGAGACTAATTGCAAATTAAAAGCATTTTCGATACAAGCGTGGATTGTCAGATAAAAATTATTAACATAGAAACAATGTCAAGATAATTATTTTCTATCTATTATAAAAATATACTTAACAGATATCCAATTAAAAAAATTGATCTTTAATACTTTAATAAAATTTAAATATGATTTTTTTATTTTTTTAGGATTTTAAATATATGTTGAGTCAGCAATAAGACAGTTGTGCAACAGATTATGTGAAAATAGATAGTCATTTGACAGCGTCTACTCGATCTCTATTAGTTCCATTGGTTTCTAATTTTTTAACATTTCATATCTGCATCGGAGATGCTCTAACAACTCAAAACTAGCTATAATTATTTCTTGTTTCTAAATGTAAATTGCTCTGAAAGTCTAAAACCACACATTTTAACAAACAAACAAAAAAATCATATCAAATCAAATCAAATTCCAATTATAATTCTAACAAGTAACAACATCAAAAATCAATCAAAAATTAAGCAAAATTAAAAACATAAAAAATTAATCAAAAACCCAACCACCACCACCACAAAACTGCTCATCATCTTCTTGTTGGGTGCTGCCATAGACGAGAGCTTGATGTTCTTCTTTGGATCTACTTTGGTGCCGTTTACGTTGACTTTCACATCACCTCCGACTCTGATCTTGTGTCTCTTAGTCCTCCACGCCATGATCTTGAACCTCACAGCCGTTGTCATATCCAACCTGAACTCCGCCGCCGTGGCGTTATTCAAAACCGCCCTGAAAACCGCCTGCTTCCTATCAACCTCAAAACTCCCATTCTTATAGGCTTTCTTCTTGTGTCCCTGATAGAAATTGGGGATCACATACCCCCCAATCTGGCTGAGGTTCTTTGATTGCTTGTCGTTGTAGACGGAGACGGTGACGTTGACGGCGTCGTAGTAGATTCCTTTGTCCTTGTTAGGGTTTTCAAGCTTTAGTAAGAAGTAGAGAGTGTTGTTGTTGCTTCTTGTGTTGTTGCTCAAGGAGGAGTCGACGGCAGGAAGGTAAAATTTATCGATGGAGCATTTCGGGTCTGAAGTACGTAGACTTAACCACATGAAGAGAGAAGTCAACCCTAGAGTAAAAATAAAGCTGAAACAACACCGGCAACATCCACGGGACTCCGACATGGTTTTCCGGCGAGAGACAAAGAAAAAAAAGCTGTTTTCCGATCAACGATGGTTATTAGCTGTTGTAGAAGAAGAAGAAGAAGAAGTAGAAGATGTAAATGTATATATGTCTTATTCAAAGATATATATGTAATAAATCAAAATTTTGCTGCAACATGAAGAAGAAGAAGAGAAATATTGATTTGTGAAGATGAAAAAATCATTGAATGTTTAGAGAGTGAGAGAGAGAGAGAGAGAGAGAAAAAGAGATATTTTTATTGTTTCTTTATAGAGACAGAAGAGGGCATAATAATATGTTTTCACTTTTGGAGGTGTTGATAATGTTACATGTAGGTGTTGGTAGGTTGATAAATGAAAATGGAGAAAAATTAGCATGCAACGGTGTAATGGATCTTGACCAATGGGTGTATCCCAGGTGGGAAGGGAAATTTATTTATTGGTTCTCATTGACACATGGCATGCATCCATTGATAGGAAGCATTGCATCTGTGCAGGCAAGTTTTTCTCCTGGAAGATGAGAATTCCGTGTATTGACTTAGTGATTGACTAGATATAAATAGAGATAGACATCGAGGAAATGGGGATAAATATAGGTCCTTCCTTCCCTATCCCCATCCCCCATTTCCTTAATTGGGGAAAATGGAATGAAGGAGTTTTGGGGGAGGTATCCCCATCTCCATCTCTATTTCTCAATTTTTCTTTTTTTTTCTTTATTTTCCCCGTTTTCTCATTTCCCTTATTTTACTAAAAATTACATACTAACAAGAACAATCAATTACAAATACAAGGTTTGGAGAAAATCAGGAAATTGGGCCCATCCCCATTTCAATAAATTTATGGGGAAAATGGGGAACCCCCTCCAAATTTTTTTCAAAATTTTCCCCTCAAATGAAGATGGGAAAGTGTGGATTTGGGTATCCAGGGATAAATGTCTATCCCTTTATATAATTAAGGTGGTCCAATAAGGAGAGTGTATTGGTGGTGGGTGGTGAGATCGTTTGGTGCAACTTCAGGTGATCGAATTGCAGTGTTGCCTTTGATTGGATTATATTCGAATTTCAATTTCTGTAGAAAAAGAAAAGAAAAGAAAAGAAAAGATTATTAGATAAAGAGAAAAGAAAATCCAACCAAGATGTTGGAAGACATACAAGTTATGAACTTTAGGAGTTGTTTGTGGGTTCTCTGAATTGTCAGTGAACCCCATCCGACCAGTAACAATCTTTGCTAGTTGCCTTCTTTTTATACGTCAGGACAGATCAAAAGAAAAAATAAATTGAAATTGTAATACTATCAATGATTGAATGTGTCTTAGCATTAATTTGTTTTGATTTTTCATTCTTTTATTATTATTATTATTATTATTATTATTATGATTCATGATGTGGTAATATATCTTTGATGATAAGTTAATTCATTTAGCAACGACTAACAGTTCTCAGGGGCGTAGCTCAGTTAGTAAATAGACGAGATTAGGGTTTGAGTAAATGACTCTCAAGTCAACGGCTCAAATCCTACCAATGACAAAAGCTTCAAAAAAATACCTAATCTAAATAAGTGGGTTGATATATACAGTAACAAAAAATTCATTTAGATTCGGTAACATTCTTACTCTAATGTAATTAGATGGTGTTAAATGGGTCAGGCAGTCCGATCCAACAGTGTTACTTCCGGACCTTATCAAAAAATTAAGGCCCAGCTCTTAATACAACTAGGCCCATTTGATACCTCTTAATACAATAATCTTAACTTCAAATCCTTTTAATATAAGGCTTGGAGTCTTGGAGAGGCTTGGATTATATTTATTGTCATAAATTTTTTATAAAAATTTGAAATAAATATTCTATAATGTAATTGATTAATCAGATCTTTTTTTTTTTTTTTTTTACAAGGGTTGATTAATCGGTTTAGAGGCCTAAGAATATAAATAATGGAAGTGATTGTCTATTTATATGCCCAAGCATCTATTAAAAAGTTTCATGATCATCTTCCACTAAGTTCTTTAATGATTTTATGACACGTGTGTATTATCATTAATATACCATCAACATTTAGAAATTATTCCCTAAGAACTATCCTAAATATTTTTAATATTATGATAGAAACAAATTTTTAAACTTAACAATTTTATTAAAGTCGATTCGATTTGAGAATATATATTATTTATTTATTTATTAAGCTTGAGAGTTAACATAGTTCAAAATTAGTAATTACAATTATATATAAAGTTGGTAAATAAATTGATAGAAATTGTATCATCCTTTATTCAATATTTCAATATACAACCTTTTAAATTATTATTGATACGGTAGAACTCCCTATAAATTAATATTATTGGGATCCATCATTGAGTATTAATTTAGAATATTAATTTAGAGGGGTTATTAATTTGAAGGATTTTACCTTGTAAAGTGTTATTTTGTGTCAGAAAAAGTGTGGAAATCGGCTTTCTTATTTAGGGAAGATTCATTTTTGGGATTACTTGTTTAGTCGGTTTTTTTCTTCACAGAAAGTTCCTTTTTTTCAGGATTCCTTGTTTAAGAAAGATTTGTTACAGTCCAACCGAAGAGGATATCATCAATGATATCACAATGCAAAATAATGATGGTGCGGTTGAGATAGATGATGATGACGACGACGATAGTCAACAGGTACCTAAAATCTCTATAAGTAAAACTGTTGATATGCTAAATTGAGTTGAAACCTTTTGGCTACAATAAGAAGATGATCACAAAAACTTCTTGAGGACAATTCAAAAGATGAAGGATGAAGTCAAAATTATCAAATATGGTGACCTTGTACAAACTAGCATCTTGAAGTACTTTTATAGTTTTTGAATATTTTGTAATATATTTTATTTTTATGAAATTATTAATTTATACGACAATCGGGATCGAAATTTTACACTAGGTTTCAAAAAGAAATTATTAATTATTACGATAAAGGGGTTTATTAATTTTTTACACCGGCCCAAGTCGAGACCGGGATTTTTTATTGATTTAGAGAGGATATTAATTTATAGAAGATTAATTTACGGGTGCTACTGTATATGACTAATAATTGTCAATTTTACAAAGGTGCAAAATAAACTTGAAATCTACCGGATATGACACATGTAAATAAAAATTAAAAAAAAAAAAATAGAATTCGTAAGTTGGGCCATGCTATGAAATAATATAGCCCAGTCAGTGCTCTTGAAGGTCTAAAAAGAATAATACAATGGGCCTTGGCCCGAATATAATCTGCTTAAAATAATCATAGATTTGCGACTCAGAATTATTGGACCGGATTCAAGCCTGTTATAAACATATAGTGATTAAGCTTATGATACTGTCAATTTTGTTTCTATATAATATTTATACGATTCAATTATGAAAATAGATATTTAGATCATGATAGGTATCGATAGACCCCTAGCTATTTGGTGTCAGATTTTTAAAATAAATGTGTAATTAAAATATAATTAATCGTTGGTTATGAGAGTGTTCAATTTTGTTGATATATAATATAGAGAAAGAATGTATACAATCGGGGTCGCGGCACCGCCGTGGCTCTGTAGTGGAAAAAAGAAAAAAAAAAAACATTCGGGTCCCACATGTTTTTTTATTTTTTTTCCATTATGGGGCCACGGCGGTGCCGCAACCCTGGTGGTACATAGCAAAGCTCTATAATATATATTTGTATGGCTATACCGTAGTCATATGAGCAAGTTCGTAAAAATTTTTCTGTTTTCTTAATTTATTTTATTTTTAAATCATTGACTTAAGAAAGAAAAAAAAAAAAAACAATGGATCGATTTCAATCCAACGTACATTAATTGTTATATGAATATATATATATATATTTGGTGAATTGTTATATGAATATTAGCATGACCACAATATTGAATGTTAAATTTGATTCGTTAAAAAGAAAATGAATGTTATTAAAATTATAATATTTATAACAATGCTAGTAAATGATTTATCCTTTCATTTTTATTTTATAAACATTCCAATCCCACGACATAAATTTTCCCTTTCTGATTTCTCTAATGTATTTAGAATATTTGTGGGTTCAAATTGCTAATAGAATATTACTTTTCACATAATTCAGGAAAAACCTTAATAACATAGTATTGATACATACATAGTATTAATTTTGCTTTTCACATAAATTGTATAAAATACCAATTAATTTGGCAACATTAATTTTATGAATGCTATGTATCAATAACATTTCTATCCAATATATATATTTTTTTTTAAAGAAAAAGAAAAATGGCAACTGTATCACATACACAAAATGACATTGAAAATACTTTATAATACTATAGCATTTTGAATTTATGGAAGTGATAGTCTTAAACTCTTAATGTAAAAAGTAAAAACTATATGTTTTAATGGTAGAGAGAGAGAGATAATAACACATGCTTAGTTGTGAGATTAGATATTTGAACGGTGCAAATAACACGTACTCAATTGTGAGAGTAGATATTTGAAAGGTGCGTATAGTGTTTATTTGTTTTTTTTTTTTTTTGTTCAAAAATAGGAGTTGGACCTTTTTTTTTTTTTTTTTTTTTGTTAATAAAAACTGGACTAATCTAAGGGAAAAAAGCATCACAATTGATCATATGCTGAAAAAACTTAGACGGTATCCACACACATATATTAAAGAAACAAAAATAAAACACACACATATATATTGAAAAATAAAATAAAAGGGTGAATTGCACAAATTCACGCACACATGTATACTAAAGAAACAAAATAAAAGGGTGAATTGCACGAACTAACCTTGTATTTTGGCTATAAGGCAAAATATGTTATGAAGACCTTTAATTACAGACAAATCCCCTTCGTTTAATGGTCAACAGTTAGACTTAACTAAACTAATCTCAAAACTCTTAATAAATACAAATCTACCTAAGAAAAATTATAAAACAACCCATAAATATATGTAATTATAAAACAACCCCAACTACACAAAAAAGGGAAAAAAAAACTCCACCGGTTGTCACCGCTGGCGGAGGGAATTTCCTCCCGTTGTAGAGGAGATCGTGTGGAAGATAATTTGATCTCCTCCAAGAGAGATCATTGATCTCCTGCAGAGGTGATCGAACGATCTTTCACAGAGAATATCTACGGTCTCTTATATAAGAGATCGTGGATCTCCTCCACAATGGAGATCGACGATCTCCTCTGTGGAGGTCGTTCGATCTCCACGAAGGAGATGCAGCCTTCACCAGTGGTGGAATCAACCATCAGTGGAGTTTTTTTTTTTTTTTTTTTTTTTAATTTTATCAAAAAAGGGTATTTTAGTCTTTTCACGGTCCACTATTAAATCTAACGGTTGACCGTTAACCGTAAGGGATATGATTGTAACTAAAGGCACTCCTAACATATATTGCCTTATTGCCAAAACACATGGTATGTTTGTGCAATTTACCCAAAATAAAAACAAGTAATAAGAACTATAAAGCAAAAAAAACCAAGGGTACGCAGACCTAACAACAAAACAAAAAGGAGCACAAGCCTAAAAATAATAATAATAATAATAATAATAATAATGAAAACGAAAAGACTTATGGCTCATACAATCATTGCCCACCAAAGAAGAGCAAAAAACCGAAGTAGTGGACTACCACAGGCAATATCTAAACCCTACGTAGAAAGAGTGTATGCCACTTGATTATCCTTCCTAAAAATATAATGTTTTTGATCTCAACTAGGGATGGGCGTGGGGCCCATTAGAGTGGGGGAGGGTCCCCCCATCCCCATTCCTCAAACCTTCCCCCACCTCTGCCCCCAAACCCCATTTGGCGGAAGTGGGGATAGGGATGTTTGGGGGAGGTTCCCCTGCCCCCACCCTGTTCCCAATTTCTCTCATTTCTCCAATTTCTAATCTCTATATTTTCCAATCTGAAATTCAAAATGTAGAATTTGAAATTTGGAATTTGATCATCTCAATCTTTCAATTCAGTCTGTTTCAATATCCAATCGAATAAATAATCGATTGGATATTTTGATTATTTATGGGAAAAAAAATCCAATCAATTGAATAAATAATCAAAATATCTGATCTAAACTATTTAATTGGAATTTAATCCAAAAGTAATAAAAATATTTATAGTAATATATATGGGTCAGTGACTTAATGGCGTTAGGTGGGTTAGTAGGTGACCGCAGGTTAGAGTTAATTTTTTTTTTTTTTTAAAGAAAAGAATTATATATATATATATTTGGAGGAAATGGGACCCCACCCCATTTAGGATTTGGTGTTAAAATTTGACCCAAACAGGGGTGGGGCCCATATTCAGATCCCGATAATTATGTGACTATTCGATAACATAATTTTTTTAAAAAAATGATAAAAAAAAAAATACCATGACTCCAAAAGGTTGGAAAAAAGAGATATTTTGGATTGGATGTGGTGAAATATAAAATGTGGGATAGAGCAAAATAGAAAGTGCTTTTAACATTAAGTGCTTCTTTTAGAAATGCTAATTAAGGTGAAAGTAAACTGATAACCAGAAAAATTTACATGGGATAGTTAGTTTCATTCACGTGGTAATGTGACCATCCAATGAAGGTGTTCCATGTGGTATTTAAAAAATATATTTTTATATTCTAAATATAAATGACACACTTTTATTGGACGATCTCATCACGTGGTGGTGAAACCATCCCATGTAAATTTTTCCCATCGATAACATAGGTGGTGGTGGTAGCCTGGTGGTTGCTATTTCCTTTCAAGCTTTCATCATGAACCCACCACTAAATTGACTTGAATTCCAAACCCTAGTCGGCAACAAAAATACAAAAATAAACGTCAAGTACCTGCCTTATCTCTACAACGTTCGTTACAGTTGGTTACAAATTTCTGTCACCTTCAGCTGAGGAAACAAAACCATTAAAATATGAGAAAAAAAATTCATAATCCAATGGTTTATTGGTTCATTAACACCTCTATGACATTACTGATCGAGTCCCAAGTATAGTCCGGTGATTGGAGACTTCAAAGAAGCTCACCGGCTCATATATTCATTAAATCGTAAAGTGTGAGGGCACCTGATGTGGAAGTTATATACTGGACCATGCTTTAGAGATTGACCTCGTTAGGTCTCGGCAGATCCTGGTGTCCGATTAAAAATAAAAATAAAAACCATTAAAATGAAATGTAATAGTTCATTTCATAACATTTTGAGAATATCCTTGCTTAAATATATACAATAAACTTCTAACTTATTTCTGCCATGAATTTGAAAAATAAATAATGTTATAGAAATCTTCTGCTTATTATTATTGTAAGAGAAATCTTGAGAGGCCCACTTTGTCACCAGTAGCTCGAACATCCATTTGGATTTGCTGTCTATACTCTCTAAAACTAAACTTTCTATACACTGCTGGGTGGCTGCAACTCTCGATCACAGCTTCATGAGAAGGGCAATAGAAATATGCCATAGAAAACCTTTCAACCTCTGGATGAGCAACCACTCTGTGCTCAATGCTCTTGTAAACTCCATTGCTCACTGCCTGCATGCCCTCATGCCCCATAATTATATATATATATATATATCAAAGTTAACCCAACAAAGAAAAGAATAAGTTTTTTAACCTTTCATGAAGTTTGACCTAAGTTTAATTTCTAACCAACTAGGTTTCCGATAAATTTTAGGAGTTTAGGTCTAATTCTACGCATGTGGAACTTTTGTCAAGAATTACACAAACATCCCAAAAATTGGACAGAAGAGATTTAATCCTTTGAAATAGATGTCTAATACTTTTTTTTTATATAAAAATTAAAAAAAAAATAAAAAAAAAATAAAAAAAAAAAGAATTTTGGAAAGAGGTCTCAAGTAGATCTGCTATATTGGAGATCAAGATCAGATCATAATTTAGAGATGCACATTTGGGGAATGGGAATGGATATAGGTCCCCCAATCCCCATCCCCCCACCACCCCCCCCTTCATTTCCCCATTTGGGGAAAATGTGGATGGGGAATTTTGGGGGGACCTATATCCATCCCCATCCCCAATTCCCCATTTTCCTTGTTTTTTCCGTTTTCCTTGTTCCTCCATTTCTCCATTTGACTAAGAATTGCAAATTAAACTAAAAAACAAACATTCTATTACAAATACAAAATAAAATTCATTAGTGCATTTTATATAAAATGTGTAATATACTTAGGGAGTTAGGGTTTTCAAAGAATAAAAAAAAATTAAAAAATATATACTATAATTATATTTATATATGTTTGGGAGAAATGGGGAAATGGACATCTCCACCCCCACCCCACCCCCCAATCCCCATCCTCATTTCAATATAATTGTGGGGAAAATGGGGTCCCCCCATCCCCATCCCCATTTCAATTTGAGGATGATTTTCATCCCAATCCCCCTCCATTTCCCCATTTTCCCCCCCAAAAAAACCCCCAAATGGGGATGGGAACATGGGGAATTGGGGCCCCGGGGAAAAATGTGCATCTCTAGATCATATGGTTGAGAGATCTCCTCCACCACCATTTTTTTAATTTATTTTTAAATAAAGCTTATGTAATCAGATTAAAAAAGTAATAATATATTGGTTAAAATAAATAACTATGGGCATTTTTGATAGGTTAATTGGCACTGATACCCTTTAAACTCTTCAAAAATTTGTACTATACCCCTTATACTCTTTTTTTTTTTTTGGCACTAAACCCCCTAAACTATCATATATTGGCAAAAGCTAACTGTAGATGCCCCCTGTGAGGGCGCAATAAACTCAAGTGTTTGTCAATAAACGAGAGTTTGAGGGGTTTAGTGTCGAAAAAAAAGTATAGGGGGTATTGTGTAAATTTTTAAAGAGTTTAGGGGGGTATCAGTGCCAATTAGCCTTTTAGATATTTCACTTGAAAAGCTGGTCAACTGTTAATTTGGATGTAAGTCAATTAACAACATTGAATGTTTGTACAATATTTGGCAAAAGGTTCATATTTCTAGAGTTACCCTAAACTCGGGGGTGTATGTGCAATTAGTCCAAAATTTTAAAAGAAGTTTTTGACTAATTTCAAAATCAGATATAATCTGCTTCCCAAAAAAAAAAAAAAAAACACAAAGCAGGATTATCTATAATTAACCTATAAATATAGATTTTAGATTGTTTTCAAATAAATTATACATGAAATTAAATTACCTGAAATAAGTCACCAATGTTGACAATGAGAACTTCAGGATTAGGTTTAACATTATGCCATTTCCCATCTTTCATCAGCTGCAACCCACCAATCTGGTCTTGATACAGAATGGTGAGGAAATCACTATCAGTGTGAGGCATTAGCCCATAGACCTCTGAAGATGATGGACATGGAGGATATCTGTTCATTCGAACATAATTGGAGCTTGGTACACAATTCTCTTGAAAATAAGATGATTTCACCCCCAGATTTTGTGCTAAACATTCAGCTATTCTTCGAGCCAGACCGGCAGCTTTCTTCACAAACAATCCGATAGCCGATCTGACGAGATGAAGATGGTAAAATATTTCATAAAGATTTTATTAAAGACATTTTAGAGGTTATTGCTTGTGATATTTGTTTAGTTCATTGCCAAGCTAATCATATAGCTCATGCTTCATCTAAGTGTGTACTAGAAGATGTTCCTTTTTCGTAGTTATTTGTAATGAAGTTTTCCCTTTCCCCATTAAAGAAAAATATCACTTGCATGATATAAACGGGATATATCATGTTCTTTGGGACACTAATTATTATCTCCGATCTTAAATTTTTGGATATATCGGTAACTTAAAGGGTTTATATAGGACGGTTTTACGAAGAAATTTTGGATTCGAATACCGCCCCATAATTATATTTGTATTTTATAAATGTTCTGCATCTCCTCCTCAAAATAACAAAAATGTTTTGCATTTAAACAGATACATTTGTAATATTTAGCAAAATATATATTAGCATAGTCTTGTTTTTGCCTTTTCTTATAGTTAATTATAAAACTTATTAAGTTCTTGGAATGATAAAGACACTCACGGCTGAGTAGGTAGTGTCTTTGTTTAACACTTTAACACATATCAATCATTTAATTTTAATTACATAAATATCATCGTATTTCACCTGGCCTTGTTTCTATTATTTATAAAAATGTCACTCAAATGGACACTTGTCTATTTGGGAACTACTACCGGAGTGTGCTGTGTGCAAATACTCCTCTAAGTTCAAATATAGTCTTATATATATATAATGATAATGATATACGCAGGGGCAGAATTAGAATTATGGAATTTAAGGGCTAAATGATAAAAACATAAAAATTATAATACTAAAATGTAATTTTTTTTTTTATTTGTTTTTTTTTTGTTGTTGGTGGGGGTCCGCCCCTGGATATACGAAATTAACACGCATTAAATTCATTGAATTCATGGGATCGAAAAAAGATAAGTAGGGTATGAAATATGTTTGGAAGTTATAGGTTGTTTACAAATCAATGTCATTCGTGCATGGACATCTTCGTACATGAAACGACTTGGATAAGGTTTGAAAATTAATTAAAATTTAGAAGTAGAAATGCATGCGACGTTGAAGTGAAGTTTGAAGTACTACTTTGTGTGTCCATCTAGCATTTAAAGTCTTTTAATTGTCGTCCCACATAAAATACCCAACATTTGTGGCTTTTATGTGAAACCCTTCATTTGCTTTTGGCCTATTTGATATGGCACACACAAATGTACTTATGATAAGGCAGCTATTTGTTTGGTAGCTACTATAACTAGTTTAGATGGGGAATAAAAAATTAGGGTTTTGAATATTTCATTATGTGATTTTTTTTACATCTTTTTTTGGTAAAATTGGACTGACCTAAAGGTAAAAAACATCTCAAGCGATTATGTGATTAATTTGTCACTAGACAAAGTAATTTGTAAATTATTAATTCATATATAACTTATTTACCTAACTAAAAAAACTATTAATTGGTTAATGAGGGTAGAGATCATTTAAGTGAAACCTTTCTTTGTCAAGTTTTATATACATGATGATCATATAAACACAGATAAATTGCATCAAATGCCATATATAGATTTAATGCAATAAAATAGTACCTGGAATTGTTGCATGCATCCAATCTTGAGATATCTGAAAGAGGAATGTGAAAGGCTTCTGACCAAGAGAACTGCCTCAAACAAGTAGCTGTAGGGTTCCCCCAACGATAACTATCAGCCGACAAGTTCATGAAACTCTCTTCGGATTTCTTGCAAAAAGGCTGATGAAACATCTTCATCTCCTCATATCTCATGCTGTCCAATACTTTCCTTGGGATCCCATGATTCACAACTTGAAAGAAACCCCATTCACTTGCAGCTTCAGCCATCTCTTCTATGCATTTGTCAAGTTCCTGAAAGTTGTTCAAATGATCGTTGACCAAGTACTGGAAATTTAACCGATCAAGATCAATCAGAGGCAGCTCACATTCCTTGTTATTATTAACCATGGAAGAGTTCTGATCATTATCTTTAGCTTTCAGGGCCGTAGAGTTCTGGAAGAGAGCTCTGTAGGTTTCTTGAAATGGAGGTTCATGAGTATTAATATCCATGAAAATTAGAGAGAGAAATGCCTTTGAGTGACTTCTTAGACCTGAAATGCAGGATTAATAGTACATATATGATTGTTTACAAAGTAAATGAGAAATGGAAATATTCAAGTACGTGATCTTGTTGTATGTTGTAAATTAAGTACAGCATCCATCCATTTGTAACTTCTTTTTTTTTTTGAAACTGTTAAATATTATAAAGCATAGACTGCCAAAAAACAGCCAGCTGAAAGCCAAAACTTACTCTTCTTACTCTTCTTACTCTTCTTCTCAACCACTGGAAGAATGGATGAAAATTGAAGTCATGCAATTTAAGTTAGATTTTTAGTATATATATATATAAAAGATGAAATCTGGATTTTTTTTTTTTTCAATCATAATATTAATTCTTTTGTTCAAATTCATGTTTAAATGATATGGTATGTGAATCGTAACTAACACATTGTCCATCATTATTTCATGATTTATATGGGTGGTTACAACGTCACCTCAATTGAGTAAAAAATTTGAGTAACAATATTCATTATTAGTATATAACCCCACCCCACTACCCCAGTCGCTAAAAAATGGAAAACCAAACCCCCTATCTAGCCATAGTTTGACTACGTACCCACATACTGTATCAAATCAACTTTGTTTGTCAATGTACAATCTAACTTAGAATGAACATATATATACAGGTAGAAGGCTTTAACATAGAATATTTCTAATAATTTGTATTTGCTCTACATTTTACCTTCGGATATATATTGGTTTTCAAACTTTTACTATGCGTCTATGACAGCTGAAAAGTAACTAAAATCAATTAATAAATACAGCCTAATTATGTCAAATATTAAAGAGCTCTCCTTTTTGTTAATCTTGTACTCAAGTTCATATCATTATAAAATGGGGGTTTCAGATGTCTCAATTTGAAGATTCTCTCCCAAGAGCAACCATGATCAACATCTAAATCTACACACACATATATATAGGACGTTTCAAGTGCAGGATTTCCGTATATTTTTTCATATGGGTTCAACTATGTAACGTTATAGAATCCACTTTGTAACATTACATAATGACATTGTCACTTTTAAGAGAGTGTATAGGTCACTTGATCTGTAAGTCACTTTTAAGAAAGTGTATAGATCACTCGATCTGTAACAATACAAATGTATGAGAATCTAACGTCGGAAACCTTCTCTCTTTGTATACACACACATAACTTTCACCAAATATATATAAGAAATTCACCACCAAAACTATAGTGCAGTTTTTGTATTAATATATACTTAACAAGTATTATCACTCAGGATATGCATGAATTGACTTGTCGCAGGTTATAAAGCTTAATTTGTTGCTTTGTATTGTTTCGTCTAGTGGGTAGTTGATATGAGAAATTTAATATATATATATATATATATATATAAACCATAATGCAAATAGACATTATAAATCTTTTATGATCCATATCTCTCCATAGCTACCCCACAAGAAACCATAATGCAAATAGACCTTTTAAATAAGAGACCTAACTCATTTATAGTTGAAAAGAAAAGGAAATAAAATATCATCATCAGCTTCTAGCCGACTTCAATTCAATATTACTTTTAACATTTATATATATGGATGAAGTGGTTGATGATTTTTCCAGTCTGCATTTCAAAACATGCAGTGACTCATGAATCATGACTGACTGTCCACAATTAATAACTATGTATAGAAAATTTCTTACTTAAATTTGTAAAATAACTTTAATGCGAAAAGTCATACTATATATATAGAAATTTCTTACTTGTACTTCATCCATGGATTTGTTTCTGTGCAGCCTTGCGTTGCGGAGATATACTACTACATCATGAGAGGACAAAGAATCCAAGCATATGCTATATATTATAACTGCCAAAATTAACAACCCAATTCATGATCAATAATTCAATGGAGTTTCTCTTCAATAAGGGAACAAAAAGTCACGGGCTTGATTATTAACTTTTACACAGAACAACTTTAGATATACAAAATGAAGAAAAACAAAAAAGTGCATGCATTATTTGTTGTATTGGTCCATGACAATTCTATAGAATATTGCAGGACGATCTTTAACAAAAACAAAACTGCAGTTAATGATTAGAATTGCACGGTGCATCCAGGTGCACCTAAGTTCTTCTCCTTCGACTGAGGAGAATATATATACACAGCTCGGCAAGTGTACTTAATTTGATTGGTTGAACACATTATGTGGCGTGCTCTTACTGGTTTTTCAGATGATAGAGAGAAAGAGAGAGAGAGAGAGGGAGAGGGAGAGAGAGAGAGAGAGAGAGAGAGAGAATCACAATGAATCAAATGATCTTGGCAAAATGATTCAATTCCAAGGCAAGGTTTTCAATCATTAATCATAAAACAACCAAAATATGCAGTGACAGGCAGAATATATACACAGCAAAAGTCCTCTGCAAAATCTATCAACTATAGCTATTGGTACAGAAATTAAAAAACAAAAAAGTGAATTAGAGTTAAAATATTCATTTTATTTACTTCATGCAAGAAAACAACTATTCATATATACAGAAAAAATACATCTAAAAGAAAGGGCATGATCACTTACAAGTAAATGAGTAGTTTCTGCAATCTAGGGGTTTTTGGAAACCATGGAATCTATATATATCTATGTATGGTATCTAGATTGAGAATTTATGGCTGGAATAAAGAACACGTATTCCTTCTGAACAGCAAAAACTAATTATGTTTTATGCCAATTAAATGTGTGTTAATTAATTAAGAGCATCTCCAATGGTATAAGCAAATTTGGATCCTCAAAAGTTGTCACATAGCATTTGAGGATTGTTTTCAGAGATTGCTAAATTTGATGATTGTATAGTCCACAATGATACACTTAGAGCATCTCCAATATAAGAGTGGCTTGCGTGCCAATAATTGTTGACATGGCAGCAATGTCAAGAGACTTGCTTCCTATGTGGCATAAAAATAGACTTGATAGACAATCAACTCAAAATTTGGTCTCCAATACTTCCGTCTAAAACACAATTTTTTTTAATGACATGTCCATCTTTTTTTCTTATTTTATTTTTTATTTTATTTTTTTACAAAAAATATATAAAAAATTAATGTCAGTTTTAAATGTTTGCTGAGTCAACCTAAAAAATAGTTGTGCAACGGACCGTCTGAAAGTAGACGGTCATGTTGACAATGTATAATATTTTTTTTGCCACGTCAGCTTAAGGTTGAATATACACGGTTGCATTGGAGACGCAATTATTAACATAACGTCTATTTATCCTACGTGGCATCTTTTTTTTTTCACAAGTCACATTTGCATTGGAGATACTCTTATAATGGTACATTATTATTTTTTTACTAAAAAATAAATAAATAATTATAATAGACAAGAAAATGTATATAATATGGGTATTGATCTATTCGTACTGAAGAGACGAATTTTACCTAATTAAATTTTTTGGGGTTGAAACAATGATGAGATACATATGTGATATAAAATAATAATAATAATAATAATAATAAAAAGCCATAGAAGAGAGAATGAATAAAATTTTGATTACTCTCCTACTTTTAATAATACAATTAGAGATGCTCTAAGGCCATATAATTATGTTATAAGACTTTGATATAAGTTTTTATTTTTATTTTTATTTTCAGACCTGAAAATGGGTTTTGTTTCATATGCATTTTCCTTTGGTTCTCATTCTTCCAAGTCTCTCATCTTTTAGCATATTTAAATGATTAAAAGTCTCATCTCAAATATATTATGAGTTGACAATATAACACTGACTCACGAAAATAACTTGACAATAATTAGCGTTCATTACCTACTACTTAATTATTAGTAATTACTCTCCAAATTATTGCCTAAAAGTCTTGCTTTAAGTATGAAAAGTTAATAATCAGATATCAATGATTTGGT
The DNA here is from genome assembly GCA_954870605.1 of Acer campestre. Classification (NCBI taxonomy): domain Eukaryota; kingdom Viridiplantae; phylum Streptophyta; class Magnoliopsida; order Sapindales; family Sapindaceae; genus Acer; species Acer campestre. The sequence goes on from OX940801.1 coordinate 45,051,929, forward strand.
GCAGCTGGGTATCAAATTTGTATCATTACAAATTACTTATTTATCCTTTAGGTACGTCCACTGATTTTTAATCGTAATGATTACTAAAATTAATGGGGAATCAAATTATCTCACTTAAAGGAATGAGTTCTTTTTTCCTTTTATTTCATTTTCGATTAATAAATACGCCCTTAGTTATTTGTAATATTAATTATAAATTCAAAATGTCGCACAAAATTATAGATGGGGTCCTATAGAAATAAAAAGAAAACGAAAATATAGTAAACTATTTTGTATAGAGAATAACCTCCAATTAAATAAATAAATAAATAAATAAATAAAAGCATACTTTGGAATGGTCAGAGCTAAATCCATACCTTCAAAACCAAAAATAAAAATAAAAACCATAGTTAATTCCATTAGTTAAAAGTATTTTTGGGACATCAAAAGCATGTTAGACAATTAATTAATTAAAAAAATTCTACTTATTTGGACAAGGGTTATAGGCCATGTCTTAGTATTCTACAATGTCATTTATATCATTTTTTATTTTATTTTTTTTATAAATACAATGTTATTTTTGTAATAAAATAAAAATTCTATTAATCATTTGAAACCTTCTATCAATGATTCAGATGTACATATTATTTATTCTAAAAGGACCAAGATCTTTTGCTATATGAGCTTGTCCTTCTTTTAACATTAATAAAAAGCTTAAGTACTAAACACTACCTAGCTAGCTACCAGATGTAGTACATGTACTTTTTCATAAGTAGTCGACGAAAGAAAAAATTGTGTGGGACGGTCACACACGACTATTCAATGAAATCGTATCATATATTACAAATTGCAATAAAATAGGACAAAGCAAACAAAGTATACACTTAAGGTCTTAAAAAATGACAATAAAATAGGGGTCTCATTAATTTATTCACTTTAAAGATATTATTAAAATAAGTTATAGTCTTAATGATAAAAAAAAACACCAAAGGGTTTTTTTATTACTTAATTATAGGGCCTCATACCTAGAAAATAGGATTATATTAATAATATTAAATAAGTATGAAAGTATCCACTTTTTGGTTTTAAAAAAAGTATCCACTTTTTAAGAATATTATCATTAAAAAACTCTTAAATTTTTATTTCTATTTTACCATTCAAAAATTATCTATATAACAAGAAAATATTTTCTTTTTTATCTACAACCCTCTTTTGTTATAATTTTTTACCCTTACAACTTACAATTTATATATCTACAATCTACAATATTTTTAAAATTTATTATTTATATTGTCGTACCCTTAAGAAAAGTTTGAGGTATGTAAATTCAAATTTAAGAATTTAGATTTTATTTTTTCTAATTGTTTGATGAATCAAGTGGTTAATTTTGATATGATTACTACTTACTAATTGGTGTTATTTGACCGGCTCCATTCACGTAGATTTGAGCAATTTCAACAATTTAGAGATATTTTTGGTTTTTTTATTTATTTATTTGATATTAAAAAAATTAAAATGATTAGATGATGATATTTTAAAAAAAGTATTGTTTTAATCTTTAATTTGTTTTAAAACATGATAGTTGTTTCGATATAGATAATATTAATTTATTTTCTGAGTTAAAAATCTTAAGAGAGATTAAATACAAACTGCAGTTGAAATATTATTATTTTTTAAAATAAAAACAAAAAAACAAAAATTGATTCTTTTCCAAATAAATGTATAGCTTATAGAATATTATTAAAAACTCATGTAACAGTTGCTTCAACTGAAAGAAGTTTTTTAAAATTAAAATTAATAAAAACTTATTTAAGATCATAAATGGATTAGCTCTTTTATTAATTGAAAAAAGAATTTTTAGAAAATCTTGAAAAAAAAAAGTTTAATTAAAAATTTTACATCTCAAAAAGCATGAAAAGTTAATTTTTTTTAAAAAAATTATTTTTATTTTTAATATATATAGGGTCTTTTTTTTTTCTCCCTTAGGACCTCAAAATATGTTGAGCCACCCCTGGATATGATTTATCATAGGTTACAGTTATTACATCGGGTAGTTTCACCATCCGTTGACTGATCTGAACTCATACTGCACTTTAGATCGAATTTGGTTACGTATGTGGTTTATAAATTTTAACACCATTGAATGGCAAGGATACTTAACAGCCACAAGATTTTATTTTTATTTTCTGACATGAATCGTTCTCTTCATCTTTTTATTGTTCAAAACAAACGTGCCATGATTCCATGAAACCGGCATAATTAATCTATTGAATGTCTTTATTAATTTATAACAAGGACATGTGCAAGCATATGGTGTTGTGGTCTATTCCACAAATAGTATGCGCGTTAGATATTCAACATTTTAAATGCATTTAAATCTGAATTGCCATGTCGGCCACACTGCACTTCATTGTATATAAATGCAATACGTACGTATTTATTTATACATGCATGACTTATTGAAAAGGGTTTAGCTACAATACAGAAACTGGATTGTTAATGGGTAGTTATATGAAAGATAATTTCTTTTGTTTTAATTTTTAAATCCTTAATTTATATATACACTTAGATTGAAATCTAAAAGCTAAAAATTGATCCAACAACCATACAATCATGTATTGTAGTTAAACCCTATTGAAAGTAGTTTGTATTTATGTGTATTTATATACACAAGTCATTTTTTTGATATAGACGGTCCTATGCCAAAAGACAAAATTAATCAAAGGTCACTGATTTACTTATTAAAACAATTGATAATAGATTATAAAGATGATGATAATTTAGAGGACACTTAAAGTGAGGAGACTATCTAGATCTCATATGGATAACTATTAAATCGTTAAGTAAACTCTGGATACCACCGTCCAATATGGCTCGGTGGCATGAATGCCCATTTAGTCTAGTAATATCCTAGGTTCGAGCCACCGCATGGTATTTCAAAAAAAAAGGGGGTTGAATTGTAAATAACCAACTAAATTTTAATTAAATGCCAAAAAAACTCTCTTGTTTGAATAATCAACAAAAAATCTCTACCATTAGTTAACTGTTAGTTAACTTTATTTAAATATAATGAAATATGATTATTTAAGTGGGTTTTTTTTTTCTATAATTAAACTAAAAAAATAATGAAAAAATATATATACTAAAAATATGTAAAAAATTAAAATTAAAAATTAAAAAATTATTTCAATAAAAAATTAAATATTTAAAAATATACTATAACAAATCAATAAGTCATTAAAAAAAATTAAATTTTTTTAAAAAAAAAAAAAAACTTAAAACAAAAGCAAAATTATTATTATTTTAAAATATAGAAAACTTAAAGACAAATATCTATCTCGTAATGTGAATGTCTTTTCAATAATTTGTGTTTCTTATATAAAAATTTATTTGGTTTATATTTTTCTTTTTTAAATTTATTGATTTAATTTTTTATTATATATATATAATTATTTTTTAAAGAAATTGATTTTATTATTATTAATATAATTTATTATTATATTTTCCTTTTTTTTACAATTTATAATAAATTATTTAAATTGTCATATTTGATTTAAATAAAGTCAATTAATGGTCAATTAACAGTCAACTAATGGTAAAGGTTTTTTTTTACTGATTGTTCAAATTAGAGAGTTTAATTTGGCATTTGATCAAAGTGAGGAATGATTTATTTTGATGTGAATTTGTGCTCATTTATGAGCTTGGTCTACATTATAAATTTGTTGGTCTTTGATATATATATATATATATAATAGAGCAAATTGTAGCCAACCTCCCTAAGGTTTGGCCTTTGACAACAAAAAACAATTTTATCATTAATTGACAATGACCTCCTATACTGTTAATCAAAGCTAGTCAAGTTTAATCGTTGACTGGATTTGGCCACTACAAATACCTAAATGCCCATAAATAATAAAAAAAAAAATCTGATTTTAAAATTATATAAATATATGAAAACAAATTCGGATCTCCACTCTAAAAAAAATAATGAAAATTACAAATTTAAAAAATTTAAAAAAAAAAACGTGGAGACATATGTTGTATCTTTATATTTCTCTTCAAATTCTAAATTCTAAAAAATTAATAATCTGGATCATCAAAATCCAATCCAACAACATTTTCTTTAGATAATTTTTTCTTCTTCCATATTGATTCCTGAATTTTTCTTCATATTAGAGTTTTTTAGATTTTTCAAAACTAAAAAATAAATAAATAAAATCTGGCTTATCTAAATATATCTAACCTAACAATATTTTCTTCTTCCATTGATGTATATCTAGATTTTTTTTTTTTTTCAGATTCAAGTTTTTTAGATTTTTCAAAAATAAAATATAAAAAATGTAGCCAAGATGAATGGTGAAGATTTAAAGCTTTTAAATCTATTTTTTTTTTTAATAAATAAAAAGGCTTGAAAGGATGAAAATACTCTTATCTCTATTAAGTTTGACTAACTTTGACTAATGGCAGAGGAGGTCATTGTTAATTAAGCATAAAGTTTCAAAGACCAAACCTTAGCGAAGTTGGTTGCAATTTACTCTGTAAAATATATACAAAATTTTGTATTTTTTTATGGGATAATATTATTAGACACTAGGGGTATAGCTCAGCCGGTAGATGGACGAGCTTGTGACCAAGTTAACGACTCAAATCCTACCAATAGCAAAAAACTTCAAAAAAAAATACCTGATCTAGATGGGTGGGTGTAAAAATAAAAAAAAATAAAAAAATAAAAAAAATTCTATAATATTACTTAAGCACTTTATAACGTTAGGAAGTCTGTGATTCACTCGTTTTCAGAAGACATTTGCACATGTTAGATCCATCAGAAAAGCACTTTGTGTAATTAAGCCAATTTATTGCCCATATGCAAATCAACTGTATTAATGCATGCATGCCAGTGTGTTGTGACAATTCTCGGTAGTAGATAAATTAATACAAAGATAATTGCCAGTGTGTTATTTTGATTTTTAAAGTTCCTCCAAATAGTTGCCTCTAAACCAAAATTTTAGATAAAATTCATTTTGGTGGAAGAAATATCAGCCGACTTCACTAGTTAAATGCATATAAAAAACATTAATTTAATCATTAGTGATGTCGGCAACAAAAACCATACTGCTACGACCCTACGAGCACTAATAAATAATTGGTTCATTATTTCACCTTCCATATCTTGTGTAATTTATTTTTGTCCAAAATCCCTCAACCGAAATATTATAATAATATATATAGTGGGGCTATATCAACTTAAATTTCTTAATTTTTTTTACTTTACCATCTCAACCATTAGATTGAAGCGCACATAGATAAATAGATGACTGAGATATTAAAATCAAAAAATTAAGTCAAAAATTTAAGTTGATATAGTCTGATATATATATATAAACCCCGAATCGGAGGTCCCGTCAAACACAATGATCTTAAAAAATGATGAAACTATATGAGTTTTGGTCATGTGCATAAAACTTATAAATATCAATTTTTAGGTTAATTGCATAAACATACCCTCTATTTATCTAATAAAACAAATTTTCAAACAAATGTCATATTCAAACACAAATATCCCAATTGGAATTTGTTTGGGGTATGAAAAGTCAATAGTGCTCTTGGGTAAAAGGGAGAAGTTATTTTAGTGGGTAAATTTCACAAACAACCTTGAATTTAGGTGTGATTGTATAAATATTCATTTTTTTTTAATAATTACATAAATATACTCTATCGTCAGTTGACTTTTATTAACTTTAACCTTTAACCACATTTATATCCCAAAATAATTAAACTACCCTTAAAAACTTATTTATCTTTTCTTTTATTATTTAAATATATTAAAAAATATTTACTTAATAAATAGAAAAAATCAGTACAATTTTTTAATTACTTTCTTTCTATCATTTTTTTTAACACAATCAGAACCCACAAAACTGAAAAAATGGTTGTGTTTAGTGGGTTTTGATTGTGTTTAGTGAGTTTTGTGGGTTTTGATTCTGTTGATTAAATGTAATTATTGGTGGGTTTTGATTGTGTTGATGAAATGAAATTATTTATGGGTTGATAAGTATGAAATTGAATGTTTTGGTGATAAAGTTGGTTTTTGAAATCTAAAAATTTGGTGTTTGGGGATATGGAAAATGTTAAAAAAAAAAAAAAATGAGTGAAAGAAAAAGAAAATAAAAGCAACAAAAAAAATTTTGTACTGATTTTTTCAATTTTTTAAGTAAATATTTTTTAATATTTTTAAATAATAAAAGAAAAGCTAAATAATTTTTCAAGGGTAGTTTAGTCATTTTGGAATACAAATGTGGTTAAATGTTAAATTTAACAAAAGTCAAATGATAGTAGGGTATATTTATGTAATTATTAGAAAAAAAATGAATATTTATACAATTACACCTAAATTAAGGGTTGTTTATGAAATTTACCCATCAAAATAACCTCTCCCTTTTACCCAAGTGCATTATTGACTTTTCATACCCTAAGCACATTCCAATTGGGATTTTTATGTTTGAATAGGGCAATTGTTTGAAAATTTGCTTCATTAGATAAATAGAGGGTATGTTGTGCAATTAACCCTCAATTTTTTTGGTCGCGACTTTCATATCCATTGATATCAATATTATTCTCGATATATTTTCATAAATATGGAAGTCTGATATTGATACCAATAGTTTCTTCCTTTCCTATAAGGGGATTCGAACCCGATTGTGAGCAAAACAATATATTTGACCATTAAACGCTAACTCCTCTTGTGGAATTTCTTTTGTCTTTCTATTATTATTATTTGTATTTTTGGAAATAGAATTTTTTTTTTATGAATTGGGTTTTTTTGTGCAAATGTACTTTTTAGTTTTTACATGATAATTATTAAAAATTAATTATATCCATCATAAATTATAGGTTTTTTTTTTTTTTTTATATATATATATATATTTTTAGTATTACAATGTAATTCGGAGTTATTTTGGGAAGTGAGAAGACTTGAACCTGCAACCTCGTGGTGTAGGTCTGAGAGGTTTACTATTGGATCAACCTCATCTCATATGATCATAAATTATAGTTAAAAGATAGTTAAATTCAATGGTGGTAACTAAGCATGAGTGGGCCCCAGCCCCTAGGAGCATAGCTAAGCTGGTAGATGGACAAGCTTAAGGTTTGGATAAATAACTCCTAAGTCAGTGGCTCGAATCCTACCGATGACAAAAGCTTATATATATATATATCTGGTCTAGATAAGTTGATAGATAGATGCTGTTAAAAAAATTAAAATTAAAATAAATAATAATAATAATAATAATAAAATCTAAGCACGAGTGGGTCTTATGGTCAAGCTCTCTTTCAAGGGCCGATCTCCATCAGCCCTGAGGAAAAATATAACTGATTCTTTCGATCGATCATGTGTTCATTGGTCATTTATAACAAGTTTTAGATTTAATACCGATATTTTTAATACCAATATTTTAGCGAACCACTCACATCCGCTACAAGGTAAACCGCCACCTAGGGGTGGGCAAAAAACCAATAAACCAAACCGAACCGGTGAACCAAATCAATCCAATCGGTTTTTTTTTTTTTTTCCGGTTTTCTTATGTTGTTCGGTTTAGTTCGGTTCATTTAAAAAAAAAAAAAAAAACCAATTGGATCGGTTTTTTTTCCCGGTTCACTAACCCAAACTAGAAAACCGAACCGAGATCCAACTTATATAAATAAATAAAAATAAATAATAAAAAAAAACCTAGTTTAATGTTAATCGGTCCATGAAACTATAAAACCATGAAAGTGTATAACATAATATATATATATATTGTTTCTTTTGCTAAATATTATTTTAAACTAATATTTTTAATTTGTTGAAGCCCAAAATTTAATTTGGTGAAAGGCCCAAAATGATTAAAATATGAAAATATGTGTACTAATTAAAGCCCATGAATTTGGCCTAGTAGGACTAAAACCGAAAAAATCAAACCGAACCGAACCGATCCAATTCGGTTGGTTTTTAATCGGTTGACATTTATAAATTTTATTGAATCGATTCATATTTTCAGAAACCGAACTTTATCGATTTTTTATCGGTTCTATTAAAAAATGAACCGATCCATTAAATATCCACCCCTACTGCCACCTCTCAGGACCTCTCCACCATAGAGACCAAAAATAGACAAGCCACAACAACTACATCTATCAAAACAACTAAAAGAATAATCGAAACGAGTTAAAAAATAAATAAATAAATAAAATGTCTGCAGTCTTTAAGTTGTCGGTTCAATTGTTCTTCTAAATTTGCATTTGTATTTGAACTTCGTTCACGTGCCAACTCAATCTTGAACATGAGCTTCTCAGACTAATTACTAACGATAAAAAAAAAAACCGGGCATTTCCCTATTTGAATGGAATTTAAAAGATATTTCACATCCATAATGAGACATGAGAAAATCTGACTTAACTAAGTCATGTGATATGCAAAATCCATGAAAAAAGAACCTTGGATTTCAGACGACATATGTTGTTACATTCCATAAAACCATTTGAATTTGGTCTGATAAATCAGAAAGAAACCCATAATATCTTCCACCTTATTATGATTTGTATTACCCGACAACTATACCTTCTAATACTTCCGGCCTTCCGGGTAACCCATGCAACGCTCAAATGAACTCAGCTTAGACGTAAAGGGCTATATTTGCACATTTTTGAGATTACATTTGCACATGTTAGATCATAATATTAATTTTTTTGTTCAAATTCATGTTTAAATGATGTGATATATATGAGATATAACTAACACATCGTCCATCATCATCTCATGATATTTATATGGGTGTTACAATTCACACGTCAGGTCATTTGGGTAAAAAAAAAATAGTAGGTTAACAATACTCATTATAAGTATATAGCGATTCTAAAGTGGCCATTTCATGGATTAACGACAGTGTTTTCGGCAGTTTTAAGCATGTGCAAACCATTTATGATATCCACAGTAGCTTATGCAATCTCGGCTTTGCTTCGGTTATGTTTAGCTCAAGGGCTTCTAATTCCTTTGCTGATATGCTTGCTAAAAAAGGGTCCAGGGGTGGTGGGGAGGTGATAACGTGGGGTGATCAGTGATTGCAGCCTATGTTTGTCTCTCGGGGGGGTTTTCTGTCGCTTTTGGGCTTTTTGCTGTTTTTGCTGCTCTCAGCTGTTTCTGTTGTTCCCTGCTTTTTTTCTCGTCCGTTGCCTCTGTTTTGGCTCTTTTGCTGTGTCTCCTGTTTTGCCCTGGTGGCTTGTGGCGTTGTCTTTGCTTGGCTTTTGCCTGCTTGTGGTGTTGCTGCTGTTTGGCTTTTGCCTGTGAATAAATTGCCTTTCTAAAAAAGAAAAAGAAAAAAAGTATATACATATAAGTATATAACCCCACCCCAATCGCTCACAAATCACTACAAGAATAAATAAGATTTATGACACAAAATAATGATGGTTTTTTAAAACCGTCAAATAGTCTTGATGGTTTTTAAAAACTGTCATAAGGTCTTGATGGTTATTGAAAATAGTCATAAAAGTATTATGGTTTTAAAATCCATCATAACGTCATGACAGTTTTTAAAAACCGTCATGAAGTTATGACGGTTTTTAACCATAATAAATCCATGACGGTTTTTAGCCGTCATAATCATTTATAATAAAAAATATATAATTTACAAACCCTAATTACCCTACACTCTTTTTATCAATCACATTATCTCACTGCAGCCACCATTCTTTCATTCTCACTCTCTCACATTCTATGTTTCCTCTGTTTATTCATTATCTTCTTCTTCATCCACCACAACTCAAGGTTTCAACTACATCTTACATCTTTTCACCTTATTTATATGTTTCTTTTACTATTTTTTTTTTTTATATGATTGTTTTATTTTTTTTTTCCTACATATTTTGGGTTTTATTTATATGATTGAGCATTTTTTTTTTGTTCTTTTTATATGATTGTTTTTACTAGATTCATATATATATATATATATTCATTCTTGTTTTTTTTACTAGATTCTTATACAATTTTAATTTTGTATTTCTAGTTTTTATTAATGTTATTGAAATTATTCTATACCACTTGTGTTTTATTTTATTTTATTGATACATAACTCTTTTTTTTCCTTTTCTCTTTTTTTTTTTTTGTGTTTCAATCATGCAGGTTATCAACATGAAGATTGTAACATTCTCTGGAATTATTTGTTCAAATCGAAGTATTATTAGATGAACTTTGCAATTGTAATTTTTTTTTTTTTTTTTTTTAGTTAAGACATTTTATATTTTTATCTATGTTTTTTTTTTTCATAGTTATTTGTTGTATATGAGATAAATTTTGTTGAATAAAATTTTGGATTGCTTTTGATTAATACTTCTTTTTTTCTTGAAATTCTTTTGTGTCATACTACTGCATATTTTTTTATGTTTTTTTTTTTATGTTTTTTGGGTATAGCTATTTATTGTGTGTGAGATTTTTGTTCAATAAAATTGAAGAATGACATTTATATTTTTAATGATTTATTTAATTTCATAAAATTAATTAAATTAATTAAATTTTAAATATGTATTAATATTAAAAGATTTAATAAGAATAATAATTAAAATTATTAAAAATAAAAAACAATTTCACAAGAAATATGATGGGTAAAAACCATCAAGAATTTATGATGTGAAATACCGTCATAAACTTATGACGCTTTTAAAACCGTCAAGAAACTGTTCTTGACGCTGAGATTAATGATGGTTTTTAAACGTCATGAATTGCTTGTTATGACGGTTTTTCTCCATCATAAAACCTTTTTTTTCTTGTAGTGAATGGAAAACCAAACCCTTCCCTAGCCATATATAGTTTGACTATATGTACCCACATATCAAATCTATTTTGTTTTTCAACATACAATCTAACTTAGAATGAGGTACATATATACAAGTAGAAGACTTTAATTGACGTAGAATCCTAATAGTTTGTATTTGCTCTACATTTTTCCTTTGGATATTGGTTTTCAAACTTTTACTATGTCAGCCGAAAAGGTATATATTGATTAATAAATACAGTCTAATTAATTAAACAAGATGAGATTGGTTCAATGGTAAAAGCCTCTCACAACTTCATCCAAGACCAAGAGATTATGGATTTGTTTCTGTGCAGCCTTTCCATTTCATGAGAGGACAAAGAAGCCAAGCATATGCTATAACTTCCAAAACTACCCAATTGATGATGATATATCAATTTCAATATGGAGTTTCTGATCTTGAAGAGGAAAATAAAAATACCTCGATCTATAGCATTGTCATCATAGCAAAATTTTTAGTTAAATCCATTAAAATGAAATGAAATAGCTAGTTCATTTTCATAACATTATGAGGATATCCTTGCTTAAATACAATAAACTTCCAAGAATTTTAACGTAGATAAAATAGAAAATTGCTGCTAAATCTTGAGAGGCCAACTTTGTCACCAGTAAGCTCGAACATCCATTTGAATTTGCTGTTTATACTCTCCAAAACTAAACTTTCTATAAACTGTTGGTTGGCTGCAACTCTCGATCACAGCTTCATTAGAAGGACTATAGAAATAGGCCATAGAAAACCTTTCAACTTCTGGATGGGCAATCACTCTGTGTTCAATGCTCTTGTAAACTCCATTGCTCACTGCCTGCATGCCCCATAATATATATATATATATATATATATCAAACTTAACCCAACATAGAAAAGAATAAATTTCTAAACATTTCATCAAGTTTGACCTAAGTTTAATTTCTATCAAACTAGGCTTCCCATAAATTTTAGGACTAATTATATAAATATCCCCGAGTTTAGGCCTAATTCCACACATATGAAATTACTTTTGCCAAGAATTACACAAACATCTCTTTCTGACTTGCTGTTAGTGGTTAACAGGTAGAAGATAATGCTCAAAGGGTCTTTTACCCTTTAAAATATAACAAATTATATCATTAATTGTTTTAAAATAATTAAACAAAAAATGAACGGATGAGATTTGGTCTCCTTTAAAATGGATGTCTATTTTTTTTATAAAAAAAATTAAAATAAAATGAACTCCACCATCAAGATGAAGCCACCAAAGGTGGATCTCCTCCGTCGTGGAGTGTCCTTCGCGATGGAAGGAGTGGATCACTCCTCGATGGATCGCTCCTCCCCATGGGAGGAGGTCTGCTACATTGGAGATCAGATCAGATCAGATGGCAGAGATCTCCTGGATTTGCTAGTTTTTTTTTTTGTTTTTTTTATTTTTTTTTTAATAAACCTTTAATGAAATTTTTTTAAGAGATAAACCTTTAATAATTAGAATAAAAGTAATAAAATATTAGTTAAAAAAAAGTGACTAAGGGCATTTTAGACATTTCATCCAAAAAGTTGGTCAACTGTATAATTTGGATGGAAGTCAACTAACAACGCTAAATGTTTGTGTAATATTATTAGGCAAAGCAAAATATCCATATGCATGGAATTATACCTAAACATGGAGGTGTTTGTGCAATTAGTCCTATATTTTAAAACCAATCAAGATTATCTAGAATTAACCTACATGGCTACATATATATCAAGAAATGTTAATAAAATTTATCAAAAATGAAAAATAGAAAAGAACAAATTGATCTCAAAAAAACAAAAAGAACATATTGATTTTAGATTGTTTTTCAACTAAAATATACATGAAATTAAATTACCTGAAATAAGTCACCAATATTCACAATGAGAACATCAGGATTAGGTTTAACATTAAGCCATTCCCCATCCTTCATCAGCTGCAACCCTCCAACCTGGTCTTGACATATAATGGTGAGGAAACCACTGTCAGTGTGAGGCATCAGCCCATAGACCTCTGAAGATGATGGACGTGGAGGATATCTGTTCATCCGAAACTTTTGAAACTTTCGGGTATATTAATAATTTATATAGGACGGTTTTACCTAATGAAATTTTGGATTCGAATACTATCCCATAACTATATTTGAATTTTTAAATGCTCTGCATCTTCTATTCAAAAGGGACAAATGTTTTGCATTTAAATATACATTTATAATCTTTAGCAATAAATATTGGTATATTCCTAATTTTTTTTTTATCTATAAACCTCATTTAAGTCCAATGAAAATGCTAAAGACACTCGTGACTATACTTTATTTGAGATATCTCATTCATTTTATTTTAATTATATAAATATTTCGGTTCTCACACTTGCTTATTTATATTATTTACGAAAAATACAACCCAAATGAACATGTGTCATTTGGGAAATGCAAGATATTATCTCATATATATAGAGAGAGAGAGAGTAATTTTCCAATGAGGATTTTTATAATGCACACTTTAAGCACCTTTTGATGAAATTGCATGTAATTTATTGAATCTTGATTTGGTTTTTTTGTATGGATGGTGAAAACATTGAAATACATTTATGAAAAAAAAAAAAAAATCAGGTGCAAGAACTAATTATTTCCGATTTTTTTTTTGAAAATAAAACATTTACAAATAGGGAAATAAAAATAAATAAATAAAATAGTTCTCAAATCCAAAAAATTTCCAAATTGTGAGTTCAAGAGGTTATGGGTTCCAAATTCCGAAATATTATAATAGTTTAGAATAATAAAATATTAAAATGGGGGTCTCAGATATATCATTTTGAAGTTCTCTCCCAAGAGCAGCCATGATCAACATCTAATTCAACACATATATAGGAGGTTTCAGGTGAGGAATTCCCGTATGGTTTTTAAATTCTTACTTGTACTGAATCCACAGAGCCTTGCTACTTCGTGAGAGGACAAAGAAGCCAATTCAGCATATGCTATAACTGCCAAAAAAACAATACAATACAATTGATGATGATGATCAATTTCAATGGAGTTTCTGATCTTCAAGAGAAAAAAAAATTAATACAACAGCAGCAAGGGAATTAACAAAAGGTACTCATGATCAGCTAACTTGATTAAATCAACTTTTACAGAAGAACATTTTAGAGCATCTCCAATGTAAGTGTGGATTGTCTGACAAAAATTGTTGACATTACAAAATATACTTGACAAACAGCCAATTAAAAAATTGGTCTCTAAGAGCATCCCCAATAGACTGGAATTGGGGACCTCCTTGACTATATTTAGGGAGTCATGATCGAAAAGTGCTCCAATAGGCTCTCTATCCCGCTCCCTATTTTTAATTCCGGCCAAAGCCTCCCTAAATTTAGGAAGCCAAGACATCCTCCCTATTTTTCAATCCTCTCTCCTCAAATGAAATGGATTGTGAGGATGAGTCCACGTCACTCATTTTCAATAGTCCAAATTCATTCTCCATATTTCTTATTTAACTCAACTTCTTTTAATTTAAACATAAATAATTCATTTATTTTTCTCTATTTTATTCTTTTCTAACGACTAGGCACTGCAAAATTCAATTTTTTTTTTAACCCAAATTGCTAGTTTGCAATAGCTATAATCATGATTCTGTATTAATTTTGTTTTTTGGCAGATGCAACGGCTCTTGTGCAGATGTGGAACGACTTTTTTTTTTTTTTCAATTTTATTATTATTATTATTATTATTTTTATTTTTTGTATAAATACAATTGAACTACTTCAATTGTTATTACACTTTCAACTTTCAATAATATTTTAAATTTATTTTAAAATAATAATTTTTTAATTTATAAATAAATAAATAATAATATGGAGCCATTTTCAGGGAGGCTTGTTGGAGTCTTCACTCCTTATATGACTCCCTATTTCTAAAAAGTACAATTGACTCCCTAAATCTAAAGAAAAAATAAGGAGCCTGGTTGAGGATGCTTTAATACTTCACTGTTAACACACTTGCTTATTAATTGTTTTTTAATGATTCAATAAAATTTACATATGATTTTTTTTTTTTGGATTTTAAATATATGTTAAGTCAGCAATAAGATGGTTGTGCAACGAAATGTATTAAAGTGGATAGTCATGTTAACAGTATCCACTTTTTTTTTACAACCTCAACTTAACATCGAAAAGTGTTAACTACTTTGGATAAGTATAATTATACTTAATCTCTATTTATCCTATTTGGCTTTTAATTTTTTAACGATTCATAGCTGCATCGGATATGCTCTTAACATATACCAAAAGTAAAAAACTGCAAATATGCATTTGTTTTATTAATTCGTCCGTGACGATTCTAGATATCCAAATATCCAATCAATCAAGGCTTTTGCGCCCTTGCATGTGCATCTGTGTAAGAAAGATCACAGTGATTGATGCATGTTGCCACCTTACTGCACCCAGATTCCTTCTCTTTTGCATTTAATTGCGACAATAAGTGTACTTGATGTGATTGGTCGAACACATCATGGCTTACATCATGGCTTACGTGATCTTATTGTAGTTGGGAATACCACAATAAAAAAAAGTGTGAGATTAGTTTAAAGGGTAATAATACAAATAAATAAAATGGTTAATATTAAAAATCTCCCTACACATTTGAATTATTATTGGATATATAGGTATAAATGCTTTTATTTTATAAACCTCTTTTATAGATAAATACTGTTAGGATTCCATTTATGCTAATTGAGTTTGACAATTAAAAAGTCTAAAACATCTCTATTTAAGCTTTAATTGTATGAATTAACCATTATACCTTTATACTTTTACCAAATAAATTAATAAAATGATACAAAAGGTGAAAATGTTAACTTGTAAATGAGAAGTTATGTTGTGAACAATTTTATCCCTAAAAATAACAATATTACAAATCAACCAAAAATATTGGAAATAAACTAGAATATATATTTATTTGTCTTTTTTTTTTTTTAATAAAATTAACAGACGTTTGTTAAGTGCTAGGGTGTTGGTGTAGAATAAGAAAATCTTACCATCCAGGGTATCTCAACCTCATACCATAAGGGTGTGAGTGTAATTTCCCCATATATATATATATATATATATTAAACTACTTTATGTAGAGAATAACCTAGAAAAATACTTATATTTTGGAACCGTTAAAGCTAAACCCACTAACATAGGGGCGAAGCCAGGATTTTGGCTTTGGGAGGTCAAGACAAAAACTAATAATATAGGTCATGTAATCTTCAAATATTATCGATAGGAATCCCGCGCACTTTATACTTTTCAACAAAATATGATACCGTTCGATATTAAATGTAATAATACAAATAAATAAATAAAATAGATATTAACTAATTAAAATGTAATACGTCTATTTTATATCTAGAAAATTATTTATAACCAAATCAATCTAATTTTCTTCCTAATTTTCATTTCAATTACTTAGTTAAAAAGTGTATAAAACATATTTTATTTTGTTGCAAAACCTATACCTATTCTTAACGGTATGCATAACTAAAAATAATATTTTAATAGTTCCCCGCTTATAAAATATAAATTTTAATAGCTTAATTAAAATATCTTTATACCATTGATATATTTAAATCACAATTATTTACATACTTGTAACTTAATTTTATAATATTCATGTCAAACCAAATTAACTTATAATAATTTTGAACATAATATATATAATAAACTAATAAAATCAGATTAATAATTAACCTAACAAAATAAATAATATAGGCAGTCGCTATAAAAATTCAATATTTACTTAATTTGTTCGAGTGAAGTAATCTAAAAAATATTATATATATAATGCACATTAAATTAGGTAATAAATATATGAAATAATAGGAAATTAAAATATTAGAATGGACTGATTTTGTTTTCTAGTTTTATAGTCAATAGAATTATAGCAACAAAAATTATTAGTTAACTTATATTATTAAAATAATAAAGGGACAAGATAATATTATCACTTACTTTATTTATATATATATATCACATTTTATGTACAATTTTTTTTTTTTATCATTTTTATTTTATATATAATAGAATTTATTTATTTTTATTGGTTGGGGCCCTGGGGGCCCCCCACATTCGCCTATGAACTTGTGTTGTTTGTCGTTTATAACACCATCGAATGGCAAGAATTCTGAACAGCTAGCCTCAAGATTTTTATTTTTATTTTCTGACATTAGTTGTTTTCTAATAATATAGGCAGTCGCTATAAAAATTCAATATTTATTTAATTTGTTCGAGTGAAGTAATCTAAAAAATATTATATATATAATACACATTAAATTAGGTAATAAATATATGAAATAATAAAAAATTAAAATATTAGAATGGACTGATTTTGTTTTCTAGTTTTATAGTCAATAGAATTATAGCAACAAAAATTATTAGTTAACTTATATTATTAAAATAATAAAGGGACAAGATAATATTATCACTTACTTTATTTATATATATATATATATCACATTTTATGTACAATTTTTTTTTTTTTTATCATTTTGATTTTATATATAATAGAATTTATTTATTTTTATTGGTTGGGGCCTTGGGGGCCCCCCACATTCGCCTCTGAACTTGTGTTGTTTGTCGTTTATAACACCATCGAATGGCAAGAATTCTGAACAGCTAGCCTCAAGATTTTTATTTTTATTTTCTGACATTAGTTGTTTTCCAATAATATAGGCAGTCGCTATAAAAATTCAATATTTACTTAATTTGTTCGAGTGAAGTAATCTAAAAAATATTATATATATATATAATACACATTAAATTAGGTAATAAATATATGAAATAATAGGAAATTAAAATATTAGAATGGACTGATTTTGTTTTCTAGTTTTATAGTCAATAGAATTATAGCAACAAAAATTATTAGTTAACTTATATTATTAAAATAATAAAGGGACAAGATAATATTATCACTTACTTTATTTATATATATATATATCACATTTTATGTACAATTTTTTTTTTTTTTATCATTTTGATTTTATATATAATAGAATTTATTTATTTTTATTGGTTGGGGCCTTGGGGGCCCCCCACATTCGCCTCTGAACTTGTGTTGTTTGTCGTTTATAACACCATCAAATGGAAAGAATTCTGAACAGCTAGCCTCAAGATTTTTATTTTTATTTTTATTTTCTGACATTAGTTGTTTTCCAATAATATAGGCAGTCGCTATAAAAATTCAATATTTACTTAATTTGTTCGAGTAGAGTAATCTAAAAAATATTATATATATATATATATATAATACACATTAAATTAGGTAATAAATATATGAAATAATAGGAAATTAAAATATTAGAATGAACTGATTTTGTTTTCTAGTTTTATAGTCAATAGAATTATAGCAACAAAAATTATTAGTTAACTTATATTATTAAAATAATAAAGGGACAAGATAATATTATCACTTACTTTATTTATATATATATATATATCACATTTTATGTACAATTTTTTTTTTTTTATCATTTTGATTTTATATATAATAGAATTTATTTATTTTTATTGGTTGGGGCCTTGGGGGCCCCCCACATTCGCCTCTGAACTTGTGTTGTTTGTCGTTTATAACACCATCGAATGACAAGAATTCTGAACAGATAGCCTCAAGATTTTTATTTTTATTTTCTGACATTAGTTGTTTTCCAATAATATAGGCAGTCGCTATAAAAATTCAATATTTACTTAATTTGTTCGAGTGAAGTAATCTAAAAAATATTATATATATAATACACATTAAATTAGGTAATAAATATATGAAATAATAGGAAATTAAAATATTATAATGGACTGATTTTGTTTTCTAGTTTTATAGTCAATAGAATTATAGCAACAAAAATTATTAGTTAACTTATATTATTAAAATAATAAAGGGACAAGATAATATTATCACTTACTTTATTTATATATATATATATATCACATTTTATGTACAATTTTTTTTTTTTTATCATTTTGATTTTATATATAATAGAATTTATTTATTTTTATTGGTTGGGGCCTTGGGGGCCCCCTACATTCGCCTCTGAACTTGTGTTGTTTGTCGTTTATAACACCATCGAATGGCAAGAATTCTGAACAGCTAGCCTCAAGATTTTTATTTTTATTTTCTGACATTAGTTGTTTTCCTCGTCTTATTTAGGAATGAGAATTTCCCCACAGAGCCCCACCCCCACGTGGCCCCACCCCATTTGGCAGCAAATTTTGTCTCCAAATAGGGTTTGAGCGTTGGGGTAGAGGTAAATTTTGCCCCTAAAACCTAAATGAGGGTGGGGGTGGGAGTGGGCCCCCCACCCATATTTCCCCATTCCTCCATATATTTTTATTTATTTATTTTTAATTTTATTTTCTTAAAAAATTCTCTAACTCTATTAGTCTATTACTAATATTTTGGATTGATCGAAAGTTTTAAATTTGTTTAAACTTTTATGTGTAATATACACTAATACTATATTATTATAGTTATTTGTATTAATTTTGGATTAAATTTAATCAATTATATATTTTAGATGATATATTTTGTTAATTATTGGATTGGACATTGAAACAGGGTGAAACAAAAGTTTGGTCCAATCGAATTCCGAATTTTGAAATCTAAGTTTTAGATTTTGTATTAAAAATGGGGGAAACGAGGGAAATGGGGGACGGGGGTGGGGGCAAGAGAACCTCCCCCCAAACACCCCCATCCCCAATTCCCCCAAATGGGGTTTGGGGGCGGAGGTGGGGGGAGGTTTTAGGAATGGTGGTGGGGATGGAGGAACCCTCCCCCGCCCCATTGAGCCCCCATTCCCATCCCTAGTCTTGTTATTGTTAAAATAATAATAATAATAATAATAATAAATGTGGCATGGAATCGGCATAATTGATCTGTTGAATGTCTTTATGAATTTATAACAAGGATATGTGCAACCATATGGTATTGTGGTCTATTTTACATTACATATTAATAGATATTCAACATTTTATATGTATTTAAATACTCAGTTACCATGTCGGTCACACTACGTACGCCCCCATTCTATATAAATGCAATACGTACGTATTTATTCATGCATGCCTTTGCACTAAAATTTTAAAAATTTATTAAATAATTAATTATCAATCATAAAATTTAGTTAAGAGATAGTTAAATTCAACAGCACAAGTGGATCTTCTTCTGCCGTCTAGCCTAAGAAAAAATATAACCAATTTTTTCATTTTCTGGGTTCGTTGGTCATTTGTCGGGAGTTTCGGGTTTAATACTGAAATTGTAGCTAACCATTCACATTAGCCACAGGCCACAGGGTACATAACCGGTTGAATTTGCTCTGATAAATCACAAAGCAACTCACAATCTGGAATCCCCCCTGTTAAGATTTGTATTACCCCGACAACTACTTTCTAATACTTCCTTCCTAGTTCATAATCTGTAAAAACCGAAACATTAAAACACAACTCAATGGCAACTCGTGTAACGGTCAAATGAACTCAGATTAGAAGTAAAGGGTTCAAGCTTAAACTCTTCCGGGTAGAATTGGATGTAGGTATTGTCCTAAAAAGACTACGATGATATGATCTGATGTTTTGATAGAAATATTGTAGTAGTTAATTCAGGATCATTCAAAATCTTGATGAAACTTGGCAAAGGTAATGTATCAATGAAAAGGTCAAATATATTCAAAGTATCTGAGATCTACATATATAAGAAGACAAGTGTTAAATGGCTATTTTTTGGGAAGAGACAGGAGTGCAAGAAAAAACATTGTTTTATCATTACGTCAAGTATGAAGAGAAGATGTTACTCATCGTCCTTGTATGGGTATTCTTCTGGAACTTGCTTTAGAAGTTTCACCTGCAGCTCGTATGCATCATCCCCTCGAAGCACGTCGCGGAGCCAAGTGACTTCAGTCTTCATTGACACCTGCAATGGAAGAAAATTCAGAGCACCATAACGACAAGGAAGAAAGGGGAAACAAGAGTTGAAGGAAAGTAAAAAAAGGCTCGAGTATCATCCAGATGTACTCAAGCTACCAAAGATACAAATGGACAATTTTGTATCTTTAACCAGGCGCTGGATAAAGATTGTTAAGCAACAAAAAGCAATTATCATAATACATTAAGAATTGTTCATCTCAATTCTTACACATGAGAGAGAGTTAATGGAGATTTCCGTATCAACCATCCTAACAAATGTAATAAAAGAGGGCTAGAAGCTATGCAGAAAAAAAAAAGACTTCAAACAGAGGTTTCTTAAAATAGAGGACTTTTTCATTTTGTTTAAGCATAATAGGTCACCTGTGTTGAGTTCACCTGCTATTAAAATGTTAGCACGAAGAAAAGCAATCTCAAAATTGTGAGAGCTTAGGCATGCAATCAATTTTGAAAAACAAACTCCACCGCCGAACTCTCTCTCTCAGGATAGCCGAGGTAATAAATCTTTAACTGAGTAGTGATAATATAATTGAAAGCATTAGTGCACTAATATAACCTCAATTGCAGAATTTACAATATCATAAATTAATTTCAAAAGGAGGCATGTGAATCACTAGGAGGCATTAATTCATAATGCACCAAGAGAAAACAACAATCATGGAAATCCCATTCAAAGCAGAAGGCACTCACCATCTCTAGGGCTCCTCTAATGACTCCACTTAAGATGTTGCAGTAGTAAAGACCTTGACATGTATCAGGAAGCTCAACATAGTCCACCAGGGGAAGCTCAACAAAGTCATACCATTTTGTGTTGCAGTTATCAACACAAACATCAACATTTTATTGGCAAACATTTACAAACTAATAAGAAATCATGTATTTTGGCACGTACCAGGAATTCCAAAGGGTAGATGCTGAGAGCTTCTTTTGTGGAATGATGTTTCGCCAAACTTGAAGAGTCGAAGTAGTCCCATTGTCACCAAATGATGTTTTGATCACTGAACTTGATCCTTGACAGCATTCAAGGGTTGATGATGCTCTGTTTTACAAGATGTTCGTGTTGAAATTCATCATCTTCTGGTCTATTATGTTAAAGGCATGGAATTCAAGTTAAATTGTAATTTGTATTGTCAAATTAAAATCATTCACTTGACAATCGGCAATTTCTAATAGAATACCCAATATATTTTCTCCATCTTGTTCGTCTTCTTCTTCTTCTTCTTCTCTGATTTTAGGGTTTTCTATTTTCTCCGCTCGTGCTCCAGTTCAACAATGGTTTCATTAAAAAAGAAAAAGAAAAGAAAGAACTGACGTATCAGACCACGTCAGCTAATTTTAATGACCGTGTGAGCACGTCATGCCGAATGGCTGATGTGCAAAGACAATTTAGCGTGCAGTGACTGATGTGTTCAGTCACGTAAGCAATCTCAGTTACACGTCATTGAATTAGCTAACATATTTATTTATACAGGCAACTGGATGATGATGTGGTAGATTTCGTCAGCTGTTTGGGATGACATGTATAAACACGTCACCATCTTATTCTGAAATTACTTATCACGCAATCAGACTATTGACTAATTGACCCCGGTTTTCGATGACTTGCCCATGCACGTCAGCAATTTTTATTTTCAATGAAACGGTTTGCTGACGTGGACCCGACCCTGGTAACTGTGCGAAGAAATTCGGTGATCCAACGACGGCGGCGATGATCAACGACCAAAGAAGAAGAAGATTGTCGTAGTTGGCTCTGCAAGTGCAACAAGGTTCTCTCCCGAACTTTGGAGCTAAGTAAATGAGGAGAGATTAAGAAAAGCATTCGACTTAAGACGGAGGCTGATCGAGTGAATGATTTCAACAAATCTCCTTAATTTCAGCAACTATCTTTCTTTCTTTTTCTTTGACTGTTGTAACTTGTAAATGCAATGTGTGTTGCTTGCTATTGTGTTGCTTGTGATTGCAAAAGGACAATCATGCTTATATTGCTCAGATGATAGAGAGAAAGAGAGAGAGAGAGAGGGAGAGGGAGAGAGAGAGAGAGAGAATCACAATGAATCAAATGATCTTGGCAAAATGATTCAATTCCAAGGCAAGGTTTTCAATCATTAATCATAAAACAACCAAAATATGCAGTGACAGGCAGAATATATACACAGCAAAAGTCCTCTGCAAAATCTATCAACTATAGCTATAGGTACAGAAATTAAAAAACAAAAAAGTGAATTAGAGTTAAAATATTCATTTTATTTACTTCATGCAAGAAAACAACTATTCATATATACAGAAAAAATACATCTAAAAGAAAGGGCATGATCACTTACAAGTAAATGAGTAGTTTCTGCAATCTAGGGGTTTTTGGAAACCATGGAATCTATATATATCTATGTATGGTATCTAGATTGAGAATTTATGGCTGGAATAAAGAACACGTATTCCTTCTGAACAGCAAAAACTAATTATGTTTTATGCCAATTAAATGTGTGTTAATTAATTAAGAGCATCTCTAATGGTATAAGCAAATTTAGATCCTCAAAAGTTGTCACATAGCATTTGAGGATTGTTTTCAGGGATTGCTAAATTTGATGATTGTATAGTCCACAATGATACACTTAGAGCATCTCCGATGCAAGAGTGGCTTGCATGCCAATAATCATTGACATGACAACAATGTCAAGAGACTTGCTTCCTATGTGGCATAAAAATAGACTTGATAGACAATCAACTCAAAATTTGGTCTCCAATGCTTCCGTCTAAAACACAATTTTTTTTAATGACATGTCCATCTTTTTTTCCTATTTAATTTTTTATTTTATTTTCTATTTTATTTTCTATTTTATTTTCTTACAAAAAATATATGAAAAATTAATGTAAGTTTTAAATATTTGCTGAGTCAACCTAAAAAATAGTTGTGCAACGGACCGTCTGAAAGTGGACGGTCATGTTAACAATGTCTAATATTTTTTTTGCCACGTCAGCTTGAGATTGAATATACACGGTTGCATTGGAGATGCAATTATTAACATAACGTCTATTTATCCTACGTGGCATCTTTTTTTTTCACAAGTCACATTTGCATTGGAGATACTCTTATAATGGTACATTATTATTTTTTTACTAAAAAATAAATAAATAATTATAATAGACAAGAAAATGTATATAATATGGGTATTGATCTATTTGTACTGAAGAGACGAATTTTACCTAATTAAATTTTTTGAGGTTGAAACAATGATGAGATACATATGTGATTAAAGGAAAAAAAAAAAAAAGCCATAGAAGAGAGAGAGTGATTAAAATTTTGCTTACTCTCCTACTTTTAAGAATACCATTAGAGATGCTCTAAGGCCATATAATTATGTTATAAGACTTTGATATAAATTTTTATTTTTATTTTTATTTTCAGACCTGAAAATGGGTTTTGTTTCATATGCATTTTCCTTTGGTTCTCATTCTTCCAAGTCTCTCATCTTTTAGCATATTTAAATGATTAAAAGTCTCATCTCAAATATATTATGAGTTGACAATATAACACTGACTCACGAAAATAACTTGACAATAATTAGCGTTCATTACCTACTACTTAATTATTAGTAATTACTCTCCAAATTATTGCCAAAAAGTCTTGCTTTAAGTATGAAAAGTTAATAATCAGATATCAATGATTCGGTGCAGCTGGGTATCAAATTTGTATCATTATAAATTACTTATTTATCCTTTAGGTACGTCTACTGATTTTTAATCGTAATGATTACTAAAATTAATGGGGAATCAAATTATCTCACTTAAAGGAATGAGTTCTTTTTTCCTTTTATTTCATTTTCGATTAATAAATACGCCCTTAGTTATTTGTAATATTAATTATAAATTCAAAATATTGCACAAAATTATAGATGGGGTCCTATAGAAATAAAAAGAAAACGAAAATATAGTAAACTATTTTGTATAGAGAATAACCTCCAATTAAATAAATAAATAAATAAAAGCATACTTTGGAATGGTCAGAGCTAAATCCATACCTTCAAAACCAAAAATAAAAATAAAAACCATAGTTAATTCCATTAGTTAAAAGTATTTTTGGGACATCAAAAGCATGTTAGACAATTAATTAATTAAAAAAAATTCTACTTATTTGGACAAGGGTTATAGGCCATGTCTTAGTATTCTACAATGTCATTTATAACATTTTTTATTTTATTTTTTTTATAAATACAATGTTATTTTTGTAATAAAATAAAAATTCTATTAATCATTTGAAACCTTCTATCAATGATTCAGATGTACATATTCTTTATTCTAAAAGGACCAAGATCTTCTGCTATATGAGCTTGTCCTTCTTTTAACATTAATAAAAAGCTTAAGTACTAAACACTACCTAGCTAGCTACCAGATGTAGTACATGTACTTTTTCATAAGTAGTCGAGGAAAGAAAAAATTGTGTGGGATGGTCACACACGACTATTCAATGAAATCTTATCATATAGTACAAATTGCAATAAAATAGGACAAAGCAAACAAAGTATACACTTAAGGTCTTAAAAAATGACAATAAAATAGGGGTCTCATTTATTTATACACTTTAAAGATATTATTAAAATAAGTTATAGTCTTAATGATAAAAAAAAACACCAAAGTGTTTTTTTATTACTTAGTTATAGGGCCTCATACCTAGAAAATTGGATTATATTAATAATATTAAATAAGTATGAAAGTATCCACTTTTTGGTTTTAAAAAAAGTATCCACTTTTTAAGAATATTATCATTAAAAAACTCTTAAATTTTTATTTCTATTTTACCATTCAAAAATTATCTATATAACAAGAAAATATGTTCTTTTTTATCTACAACTCTCTTTTGTTATAATTATTTACCCTTACAACTTACAATTTATATATCTACAATCTACAATATTTTTAAAATTTATTATTTATATTGCCGTACCCTTAAGAAAAGTTTGAGGTATGTAAATTCAAATTGAAGAATTTAGATTTTATTTTTTCTAATTGTTTGATGAATCAAGTGGTTAATTTTGATATGATTACTACTTACTAATTGGTGTTATTTGACCGGCTCCATTCACGTAGATTTGAGCAATTTCAACAATTTAGAGAGATTTTTGGTTTTTTTATTTATTTATTTGATATTAAAAAAATTTAAATGATTAGATGATGATATTTTTAAAAAGTATTGTTTTAATCTTTAATTTGTTTTAAAACATGATAGTTGTTTCGATATAGATAATATTGATTTATTTTCTGAGTTAAAAATCTTAAGAGAGATTAAATACAAACTGCAGTTGAAATATTATTATTTTTTTTAAAAAAAAAAACAAAAATTGATTCTTTTCCAAATAAATGTATAGCTTATAGAATATTATTAAAAACTCATGTAACAGTTGCTTCAACTGAAAGAAGTTTTTTAAAATTAAAATTAATAAAAACTTATTTAAGATCATAAATGGATTAGCTCTTTTATTAATTGAAAAAAGAATTTTTAGAAAATCTTGAAAAAAAAAAGTTTAATTAAAAATTTTACATCTCAAAAAGCATGAAAAGTTAATTTTTTTTAAAAAAATTATTTTTATTTTTAATATATATAGGGTCTTTTTTTTTTCTCCCTTAGGACCTCAAAATATGTTGAGCCACCCCTGGATATGATTTATCATAGGTTACAGTTATTACATCGGGTAGTTTCACCATCCGTTGACTGATCTGAACTCGTACTGCACTTTAGATCGAATTTGGTTACGTGTGTGGTTTATAAATTTTAACACCATTGAATGGCAAGGATTCTTAACAGCCACAAGATTTTATTTTTATTTTCTGACATGAATCGTTCTCTTCATCTTTTTATTGTTCAAAACAAACGTGCCATGAAACCGGCATAATTAATCTATTGAATGTCTTTATTAATTTATAACAAGGACATGTGCAAGCATATGGTGTTGTGGTCTATTCCACAAATAGTATGCGCGTTAGATATTCAACATTTTAAATGCATTTAAATCTGAATTGCCATGTCGGCCACACTGCACTTCATTGTATATAAATGCAATACGTACGTATTTATTTATACATGCATGACTTATTGAAAAGGGTTTAGCTACAATACAGAAACTGGATTGTTAATGGGTAGTTATATGAAAGATAATTTCTTTTGTTTTAATTTTTAAATCCTTAATTTATATATACACTTAGATTGAAATCTAAAAGCTAAAAATTGATCCAACAAACCAACATTCACATGTCCTAATCTAGCATGTCAAATACATGAGAGGAGTTAGAGAGAGAAGCTCTGGCAGCAGGGATAGCAGACATGATTTTAGATCAAATCTCTATTCAGTTTTTGTGGATAATTTGAATCCTACAGTTGATCTGAAAGGTTTATGGGGAATCTTCAAGGTTTTTGGCTTGGTTAGGGATGTGTACTTGTCGCCTAAGACCAGGTCTAGGAGGAGTTGTTTTGCTTTTGTTAGGTTTTCGTCCTTGGAGGAAGCGGAGAGGGTGGCATCACTTACGAATGGCATGCATGTATACAGTTGGCCTATAATTTCAAAGATAGCAGATTTAGATTGGAGTAAGAGAGGTTCATATGGTAGTGGGACCTCTGGATTGAGGAAGCAGCAATCGTTTGTGAAGCATGGTGGAGCTAGAGTAGGGGTGAAGAATCTAATTGGAGGGAATGGACCTACCTATGCTGAGCTGGTGAAAGCTCATACAATCTTGACAGAGAAAGAAGATTCAGTTAAGGATTATATGGGGAAGGATTATGTCATGAAAAATAACTATGTGAAGGAAAAGAGGATTGAAGTGGTAAAGTGGGACGGGGAAAATAATGATATCAGGTGGTTAGATTCGTGCGCAGTTGGAGTTCTTAAGTCCTTCTTGGATGTCTCTTTAATCTGCAAACAACTGGATGAAAAAAATATTGTGTCATCGGCATATTATTTGGGTGATAAGAACGTGTTATGGGAGTTTGAATCCGTCTATGATAGGGATGTCTTCATAAGGAGCAGATTGATGTGGGGAGATTTTTTCTCTTCAATGGGTCCATGGTCAAAATCAATTACACCTCAATCAAGAATTGCATGGATTGAGTTTAAAGGAGTTCCTCTGGATTACTGGTGTGAGTCTTTTTTCCTCAGATTAGGATGGGCAATTGGTGAGCCTCTTTTGGTGGAGGAAGAAACAGTTGATAGGAGAAGACTGGACAGAGGTAGAGTGTTGGTTCTATTACCACCAAGCTTGGATTGCCCTGATTCAATTAAAGTCATAACTGAGAAATCGTTATGTTTGATTTCTTCCCGTGAAGTTCAATCGGAGGTTGATTATGGATGGATTTCAAAAATACTAGGCCTGGATAAGGGAGTTATTGGGACAGGTAGGGTGGAGAATGATGGTCTTGAGAAGGTGAACAGATGTAGAGGAGGCCCGGTTGATAATTCCCAGGATCGCAATAGACTAGTAGTAGCTGAGGTGGAGGTTAGGGGGCAGACCAATCAGTCTAGGAAAGAGAAGAAAAACGGCCTACAACTTTTTGGTGGTATAAATGACAGTAATAATGGGGAAAAGTTACAACAATTTAGTGGAAAGAATGTTCTTTGCCGAGCCAAGTCAGGAAGGCCTCCACTTCCAAATGGGAATAAGGGGAAAGTTGAGCTGGAAAAACCAAGGCAATTGGTTGGTTGGGATTCTGAAGACTGTTCATCCTCTTCTTTTGAAGGTAGTGAGGAGGGTAATATGGTACTTCCACATACCTTTAAAGGTGAGTCTTCTAAAGTTATTAGTTTGGAGGGAGGGGATTTTTATGTGGACTTGGGCTGTTACCATGGAGAAAAGGTGGACCAGTGTGTAAATATTTCGGACCCTGATACAGGAAACGAATTTATGTTACATCATGGACCTAGGAATTGTCTTCAGGATTCAGAACAGTGCCAGTTAAGGGATGGAGATTCCTCTAATTCAAAGTCCATTGCTTTATCATCGCCTATAAATGGGAAAGATCCTTGCCTTGCACAAGTTATGGACAACATCACGAATAATTTAGAGGATATAGAAACTGATGGTATTGGAGGAGAGAAGAGGTGCTCGCCTAGTGCTCAGGTCAGGTCAGGTTTGGTATCCTCTTCTATTAAGGCGGTCTCTAAAGGTCCTTTCTCTTCGATTAAGAGACATGGTATGAAGACAAGACGAGATATGACAACAGATTCGAGTTCAAAGATAGAGGTAGGAAGGGTCGGTAAAAACGCGATGTGGTGTGTGGAGGAGGAGATGGCTAAGGTCATGGAAAAAGGAATTGAACTTGGACACATCAATGTGAAATCGTCAGTTGAAGGGAGTAGGATTGTAGTATCAGAAAACAGAAAACAGGGAGATGGCTGGACACTTAGTAAAGAAGTTGCTAAAGTGATTGAGATGGGAGTGACGCTGGGATTGAACTTTAACAAAGTTGAAGAATCTGTCAGTGAAGAGATTGCCAGGAGAATCCAAGAAGATGAGGACAACCATCTGTCAGTCAAAAGGAAAATTTAGGTTGGTATTATTTCTCTTTGTGGTTTCCATATTTTTTAATGATAGCATTGTCATGGAATATTAGGGGGTTAGGGCGTAATGAAAAGAGAAGGGTGGTGAGAAATTTAGTTTCGCTGCACAAACCGATGATTCTTTTTGTTCAAGAATCTAAGTTGAATTATTTTGACAACAGAGTGGTAAAATCGTTAGGTGGATCAGTTTTGTCTAAAGGTATAGGGGTGGAATCTAATGGTTCGGCTGGTGGTCTGATTACACTCTGGAATGAGGATTGTTTTGATGTGCAGGCTTGTATATATAATGACAGATGTATTATAACAGCAGGTGTTTTGGTTAAATTGAGAAAATTTGTGGTTTTTTGTAATGTTTATGCAGCAAATGTTGAATCTGAGAGGAAAAATTTGTGGAAGTTTATTTTGGATGCTCAAGTTAATTTCCAAGGGCCATGGTGCATTGGGGGTGATTTTAACACGGTTTTAATTCCTACTGAAAGAAAGGGAGGTATGGGGGATGTGACCTCAATGAGGAATTTCAGAGATTTTGTGGATTTGGCCAATGTTGTGGACATTCCTTTATTGGGGATGTCGTTCACATGGTCGAATAATAGAGAAGTTGAGTCTTGGGCACGTCTTGATCGTTTCCTTTGTGATCCGGTTTTTTTAGCTTGGTTTCCAAACTTGGTTCAAAGGGGTCTATGCAAAAGTGTATCGGATCACAATCCGATTTGGATTGGGGAGCCTCAGATGGATTGGGGTCCAAAACCTTTTCGTTTCTTTGATGGTTGGCTGGATGATAAGGTGTTGATGGCTGAAGTGAAAACAAGCTGGAAAAGTAAGGTATTCAGAGGAAATTCAGGTAGGATTTTGCATTTAAAATCCAAGGAGGCGAAGAGGAAGTTGAAGGCTTGTCTGAAACTTAGAAAACAATCTGAACCACAATCAAGAGATCTGGAAGCAGTTCTGTTGCAGATTGAAAACCAAGCGGTGATTTCTGGTTGGACACCTGCTTTGAGACAAGAGAGAGTTGAGTGTTTGGTCAAGTTATGGAAGGTTATTAAAAAGGAAGAACAAAGGTGGAGGCAAACTTCCAGGGTGAAATGGATTAGGGAAGGTGATAGGAACACCAAATACTTCCACCTTCTTTCTAATGTCAGGAAAAAATATAATTATTTTGAGGATGTGGTGATTAAGGATAGAAGATATAGTGGGCCGAGGCAAGTAAAGGAAGGGATTCTATTGTTTTTTAAAGAACATTTCAAGAAAGTTAGGTGGTCTAGACCTTCCATTGGCAATTTGGAGTTGAAGCAATTGTCAGTGGGTCAGAGAGAAGGGTTGGAGGTGGAATTTACAGAGGAGGAAGTTTGGAATGCCTTATGTAGTTGTGAAGGTAACAAAGCTCCGGGTCCAGATGGGTTAAACATTAGTTTTGTTAAGGCAAATTGGGATGCGATAAAAGATGACTTTATGAAATTCATGTTTGAGTTTTATAGAGATGGTTCTGTTGTAAAGGATCTTAATAGAACCTTTATTACTCTTATCCCGAAGATCGCTAATCCAACAGATATTAAAGATTTTAGACCCATAAGTTTGGTTGGGTCTTTGTATAAAATACTTGCGAAGGTGCTTGCAAGTAGACTTAAAGGTGTGCTTGAGTCGGTCATTAGTCCTACGCAAATGGCGTTTGTGAAGAATCGGCAAATGGTGGATAGTTTTGTTATAGCGGAAGAGATAATTCACTCTTGGAAAGATGATAGAAAAGGAGGTTTGGTGGTTAAGTTAGATTTTCAGAAAGCATATGATAGTGTCGATCACAATTTCTTGTTTGATGTGTTGGCTCGTATGGGTTTTGGTGTGAAATGGATAAATTGGATTAGTTGGTGTGTTTCCTCACCTTCTTTAGCGGTTTTGGTAAATGGGAGCCCGACGGACCAATTCGGGATGGAGAGAGGGCTCAGACAAGGCGACCCTTTATCTCCTTTTTTGTTCAATATGGTGGTGGAAGTGTTGAGTACCTTGATTGTGAAAGCTAGAGATCTTAATTTGGTAAGGGGAGCTGTCTATGGTGAAGGTTCTGTTCATATTACTCATCTACAATTCGCTGATGATACGATGATGTTTATTGAGCCGAAAATGGAGTATTTGGTTAACATTAAGAGAATTTTGCGTTGTTTTGAGTTAGCCTCGGGACTAAAAATAAACTATCATAAGTCGTGTTTGGTTAAAGTAGGAAGAAAATGGATTGTGGAGGAACAATGGGCAGATACTTTCCGATGTATTCAGTCGAAGCTTCCAATCTCTTATCTCGGACTACCCCTTGGTGGGAATTCGAGTAGAGAGGTGCTGTGGAATCCGGTGATCAATAAGATCAATTTAAGGCTTGCTCCATGGAAAAGAGGCTTCATGTCTAAAGGGGGTAGGTTGGTGATGATTAAATCTGTTCTTTCATGTCTTCCGACGTATTTTATGTCTGTTTTTAGGATTCCAGTTGGTGTGGCGAAAAAAATTGAGAAGTTGCAAAGGAATTTCTTTTGGAATGACGGGGTGGCTAAAAGGAAAATTCATTCGGTTGATTGGTCTTCGGTTTGTAAAAGTAAAAGGAATGGAGGTCTAGGGATCGGGAACATTGTGGATAGAGGGATAAGCTTATTAGCGAAATGGATATGGAGATTTGGGAGGGAAGAGAACTCTTTATGGAAATCTATAATTTGTGAGAAATATGGGGTAGATAGGGGTCTGTTGTGGTGGGATTGGCAAGCTTCAAGAGCTGCGTCTCAGTTTGTGAGAGCTGTGGGTAATTTATTTAAAGAAGGAAGCAGGTCTTCTAAGGTTATTAAGGATGGTTTTCGGGTTGTTGTAGGAAAGGGTGAAAGGGTTAGGTTGTGGGAGGATATTTTTAGAGATGGGGTGGTCTTGAGTAGGGCTTTTCCGCGTATGTTTGCACTTACTACAAATAAGTTAGCAAAGATTATAGATTCTGGTAGATGGGTTGAGTCTAAGTGGACATGGGAGATTCTCTTTAGAAGACCCTTTTTTGGATGGGAACTTGATCAGTGGAGATGCTTTATTTTGTTCTTAGAGAGTATTATTGTTAGAAAGGAGTCTTCTGATGCTTTAGGGTGGTCCTTTTGTCCAAATGGGATGTTTTCGGTTTGTTCGTTTAGAAGGTGTTTGGAGGATGGGACAGTTTCAGATGGTGATTTTTGTCGTGGGGTTTGGCAAAATATTTGTCCTCCTAAGGTGGAGGTTTTTCTGTGGCAGTTATTGAAAGGTAGAGTCATGGTTCGCGAGGTGATCCAAAGCTTTGGTTTTACTCAGTTGCGGTCTGTTGCTTGTCCTCTGTGTGATTATATGATTGAATCGGTTGATCATTTATTTCTTCAATGTCATTGGTCTTGGAGGTTGTGGTCTGGCTGTATGCTTTGGTGGGATGTAGTATCTTGTCACAATAATTCGATCAAGGATTGGTGGCTTGGCTGGAAAGGATTATGTCCTAAGAAGATTTGTAGGAGAGCTTGGGAATCTTTATTTTTTGCTATAGTTTGGACGTTATGGGAGGTTCGTAATGATGTGGTGTTTAAGGATAAAGCTGTTAATTTAGATGTGGCAATGGATTCTGTTAAGTTTAGGGTAGCTTTTTGGTTTAAACATCATGGGGGAGGTTCGAATGATTCTCTTACATTGCTTATGTTGAACATCTCTGATAGATGTGTGGAATTAAAGGCTGCCAAGGAGCAGGTGAAGATTGCTTGGTCCCCTCCTTTAGGCGTGGATTTGTGTTTTAATGTAGATGGCTCTGTGCGTGGTTCTCCTGGAATGGCTGGAATGGGGGGTGTGCTGAGGAATGCAGATGGTCGAATTGTGTGTCTTTTCTCTACGTTTCTTGGTATATATGATGCTATTTCTGCTGAGGTCTTTGCGATTCATAAAGCGTGTATGTTGATTTCTTTTAAGTCTCAGCTGACTGAGCGTTCAATCACGATCATTAGTGACTCAAAATCAGCGGTGTCGTGGGTTAACGGCGACGGTTTTGGGAATTTTAAGCTTGTTAATTTGATTTTTGATATTCGTGAGTGCCTTCGAATGCTTGACAAGGTGTCAGTTGTCTTTAAAGGAAGGGGTGCAAACGACCTTGCTGACAGTTTGGCCAAGTTAGGTTCTAACAGAGCTGGTGATAGGCTAGAATGGAGTGATGTTTGATAAGTGATTGTGTAGTTGTTTTGTTATGGCGTGTCTTTTTTCTTGCTAAGACTAGGTGGGGTTTGGGGTGCTGTTTGCTGATGTTAGGGGCTTTTATGTTTGGTTCTGGGGCTGCGTTTTGGCTAGTCTTTCCTGTTGTTTTCTTTTCTTCTTGTGATTTCTCTTTGTTGTGCCTTTGGTTGTCTGCAGTATTGTGTTCTCCCGCGCTCTTGTGCCTGGGTTTTAAGTTGTATTCTTTTTTGGTTTGTACCCTTGTGGTCCTTATAAAATTCTTACTGTTTCAAAAAAAAAAAAAATAAATAAAAAAAATAAAAAAAATAAAAAAAATTGATCCAACAACCATACAATCATGTATTGTAGTTAAACCCTATTGAAAGTAGTTTGTATTTATGTGTATTTATATACACAAGTCATTTTTTTGATATAGACGGTCCTATGCCAAAAGACAAAATTAATCAAAGGTCACTGATTTACTTATTAAAACACGTGATAATAGATTATAAAGATGATGATAATTTAGAGGACACTTAAAGTGAGGAGAGTATCTAGATCTCATATGGATAACTATTAAATCGTTAAGTAAACTCTGTATACCACCGTCCAATATGGCTCGGTGGCATGAATGCCCATTTAGTCTAGTAATATCCTAGGTTCGAGCCACCGCATGGTATTTCAAAAAAAAAAAAGGGGGGGTTGAATTGTAAATAACCAACTAAATTTTAATTAAATGCCAAAAAACTCTCTTGTTTGAATAATCAACAAAAAATCTCTACCATTAGTTAACTGTTAGTTGACTTTATTTAAATATAATGAAATATGATTATTTAAGTGGGTTTTTTTTTTCTATAATTAAACTAAAAAAATAATGAAAAAATATATATACTAAAAATATGTAAAAAATTAAAAATAAAAATTAAAAAATTATTTCAATAAAAAATTAAATATTTAAAAATATACTATAACAAATCAATAAATCATTAAAAAAATTAAATTTTTTTTTTAAAATAAAAAAACTTAAAACAAAAGCAAAATTATTATTATTTTAAAATATAGAAAACTTAAAGACAAATATCTATCTCGTAATGTGAATGTCTTTTCAATAATTTGTGTTTCTTATATAAAAATTTATTTGGTTTATATTTTTCTTTTTTAAATTTATTGATTTAATTTTTTATTTTATATATATATAATTATTTTTTAAAGAAATTGATTTTATTATTATTAATATAATTTATTATTATATTTTCCTTTTTTTTTACAATTTATAATAAATTATTTAAATTGTCATATTTGATTTAAATAAAGTCAATTAATGGTCAATTAACAGTCAACTAATGGTAAAGGTTTTTTTTTTTTACTGATTGTTCAAATTAGAGAGTTTAATTTAGCATTTGATCAAAGTGAGGAATGATTTATTTTGATGTGAATTTGTGCTCATTTATGAATTTGTTGTGGTCTACATTATAAATTTGTTGGTCTTTGATATATATATATATAATAGAGCAAATTGTAGCCAGGGGCGTACCGTTGTGGGGGGCTAACCCGGCTTTAGCCGGGTAAGATTTGAAGGAAAAAAAAAGTTTATAATTAATTTAATACTATTTTAATTAATCAACAAGCAAATATCAGAGTTAGAGTACTAGACTTTTAGTACAATTAGAGTAGCATCATGATTCTCTTCTTTATATGGTCAACATCTATTCTATTTCAATTTCTATTATTTTTCTCACCGGTGCCAATTCTCTCTCTCTCTCTCAATTCCCCCTCTCTTCCTATTAGTCCCTTCTCTAAATTCTCATCTCAATTATAAAATTAAATATAAAAATATATTCATCTTCATTTTAACTAATTAACAAGCTTGTTATTCACTTATTCATAATTATAAGTTAATGTTTTGTTATTTTTTCAATTAATTTTCTGACAATCTATTATTTATAGTGTTATATTATAATTTATAAAGTATCACTTTAACCAAATGGTTTAATAATTTTAATTTACAATATCAAACAACCGGAGAACCCGACATTACTGCTAAGAAAAACTATGATTTTATAATTTGGGAAAAATCAATCAATCATTAGGTGGGAGTGCATTGACTCATTATGTACCTTGTTTAACATATGCATTTTTAAGAAAATGACTCATTATGTTCTTTTATCTAGCTGTATTCTTGTTTCGATTAATAAAATTTTATATAATTTATTTAATATATGCATTTTTAAGGGTAAGACTCGTTATGCCCCTTTATGTATTGTATTTTTGTTTTCGATTATAGTTTTGTTTTAGCCCACCCAAACGAAAAATCCTGGGTACGCCCCTGATTGTAGCCAACCTCCCTAAGGTTTGGCATTTGACAACAAAAAACAATTTTATCATTAATTGACAATGACCTCCTATACTGTTAATCAAAGCTAGTCAAGTTTAATCGTTGACTGGATTTGGCCACTACAAATACCTAAATGCCCATGAATAAAAAAAAAATCTGATTTTAAAATTATATAAATATATGAAAACAAATTCGGATCTCCACTCTAAAAAAAATAATGAAAATTACAAATTAAAAAAATTAAAAAAAAAAACGTGGAGACATATGTTGTATCTTTATATTTTTCTTCAAATTCTAAATTCTAAAAAATTAATAATCTGGATCATCAAAATCCAATCCAACAACATTTTCTTCAGATAATTTTTTCTTCTTCCATATTGATTCTTGAATTTTTCTTCATATTAGAGTTTTTTAGATTTTTCAAAACTAAAAAAAAAATAAAAAAAATCTGGCTCATCTAAATATATCTAACCTAACAATATTTTCTTCTTCCATTGATGTATATCTAGATTTTTTTTTTTCAGATTCAAGTTTTTTAGATTTTTCAAAAATAAAATATAAAAAATGTAGCCAAGATGAATAGTGAAGATTTAAAGCTTTTAAATCTATTTTTTTAATAAATAAAAAGGCTTGAAAGGATGAAAATACTCTTATCTCTATTAAGTTTGACTAACTTTGACTAATGGCAGAGGAGGTCA
This sequence comes from Acer campestre, assembly GCA_954870605.1. Lineage (NCBI taxonomy): Eukaryota > Viridiplantae > Streptophyta > Magnoliopsida > Sapindales > Sapindaceae > Acer > Acer campestre. Next base: position 45,088,427 of record OX940801.1, read on the forward strand.
TTGTTAATTAAGCATAAAGTTTCAAAGACCAAACCTTAGCGAAGTTGGTTGCAATTTACTCTGTAAAATATATACAAAATTTTGTATTTTTTTATGGGATAATATTATTAGACACTAGGGGTATAGTTCAGCCGGTAGATGGACGAGCTTGTGACCAAGTTAACGACTCAAATCCTACCAATAGCAAAAAACTTCAGAAAAAAAAAAATATCTGATCTAGATAGGTGGGTGTAAAAATAAAAAAATAAAAAAATAAAAAAAATTCTATAATATTACTTAAGCACTTTATAACGTTAGGAAGTCTGTGATTCACTCGTTTTCAGAAGACATTTGCACATGTTAGATCCATCAGAAAAGCACTTTGTGTAATTAAGCCAATTTATTGCCCATATGCAAATCATCTGTATTAATGCATGCATGCCAGTGTGTTGTGACAATTCTCGGTAGTAGATAAATTAATACAAAGATAATTCAGTTGTTTTGATTTTTAAAGTTCCTCCAAATAGTTGCCTCTAAACCAAAATTAAAGATAAAAATTCATTTCGGTGGAAGAAATATCAGCCGACTTCACCAGTTAAATGCATATAAAAAACATTAATTTAATCATTAGTGATGTCGGCAACAAAAACCATACTGCTACGACCCTACAAGCACTAATAAATGATTGGTTCATTATTTTACCTTCCATATCTTGTGTAATTTATTTTTGTCCAAAATCCCTCAACCGAAATATTGTAATAATATATATAGTGGGGCTATATCAACTTAAATTTCTTAATATTTTTACTTTACCATCTCAACCATTAGATTGAAGCGCACATAGATAAATAGATGATTGAGATATTAAAATCAATAAATTAAGTCAAAAATTTAAGTTGATATAGTCTGATATATATATATATATAAACCCCGAAATCGGAGGTCCCGTCAAACACAATGATCTTAAAAAATGATGAAACTATATGAGTTTTGGTCATGTGCATAAAACTTATAAATATCAATTTTTGGGTTAATTGCATAAACATACCCTCTATTTATCTAATAAAACAAATTTTCAAACAAATGTCATATTCGAACACAAATATCCCAATTGGAATTTGTTTGGGGTATGAAAAGTCAATAGTGCTCTTGGGTAAAAGGGAGAAGTTATTTTGGTGGGTAAATTTCACAAACAACCTTGAATTTAGGTGTGATTGTATAAATATTCATTTTTTTTTAATAATTACATAAATATACCCTATCGTCAGTTGACTTTTATTAACTTTAACCTTTAACCACATTTATATCCCAAAATAATTAAACTACCCTTGAAAACTTATTTATCTTTTCTTTTATTATTTAAATATATTAAAAAATATTTACTTAATAAATAGAAAAAATCAGTACAATTTTTTAATTACTTTCTTTCTATCATTTTTTTTTTAACACAATCAGAACCCACAAAACTGGAAAAATGGTTGTGTTTAGTGGGTTTTGATTGTGTTTAGTGAGTTTTGTGGGTTTTGATTCTGTTGATTAAATGTAATTGTTGGTGGGTTTTGATTGTGTTGATGAAATGAAATTGTTTATGGGTTGATAAATATGAAATTGAATGTTTTGGTGATAAAGTTGGTTTTTGAAATCTAAAAATTTGGTGTTTGGGGATATGGAAAATGTTAAAAAAAAAAAAAAATGAATGAAAGAAAAAGAAGATAAAAGCAACAAAAAAAAATTTTGTACTGATTTTTTCAATTTTTTAAGTAAATATTTTTTAATATTTTTAAATAATAAAAGAAAAGCTAAATAATTTTTCAAGGGTAGTTTAGTCATTTTGGAATACAAATGTGGTTAAAGGTTAAATTTAACAAAAGTCAAATGACAGTAGGGTATATTTATGTAATTATTAGAAAAAAAAAATGAATATTTATACAATTACACCTAAATTAAGGGTTGTTTGTGAAATTTACCCACCAAAATAACATCTCCCTTTTACCCAAGTGCATTATTGACTTTTCATACCCCAAGCACATTCCAATTGGGATTTTTATGTTTGAATAGGGCAATTGTTTGAAAATTTACTTCATTAGATAAATAGAGGGTATGTTGTGCAATTAACCCTCAATTTTTTTGGTCGCGACTTTCATATCCATTGATATCAATATTATTCTCGATATATTTTCATAAAAATGGAAGTCTGATATTGATACCAATAGTTTCTTCCTTTCCTATAAGGGGATTCGAACCCGATTGTGAGCAAAACAACATATTTGACCATTAAACGCTAACTCCTCTTGTGGAATTTCTTTTGTCTTTCTATTATTATTATTTGTATTTTTGGAAATAGAATTTTTTTTATGAATTGGGTTTTTTTGTGCAAATGTACTTTTTAGTTTTTACATGATAATTATTAAAAATTAATTATATCCATCATAAATTATAGGTTTTTTATTTATTTTTTATTTATTTTTTTATTTTTAGTATTACAATGTAATTCGGAGTTATTTTGGGAAGTGAGAAGACTTGAACCTGCAACCTCGTGGTGTAGGTCTGAGAGGTTTACTATTGGATCAACCTCATCTCATATAATCATAAATTATAGTTAAGAGATAGTTAAATTCAATGGTGGTAACTAAGCATGAGTGGGCCCTGCCCCTAAGAGCATAGATAAGCTGGTAGATGGACAAGCTTAAGGTTTGGATAAATAACTCCTAAGTCAGTGGCTCGAATCCTACCAATGACAAAAGCTTATATATATATATCTGGTCTAGATAAGTTGATAGATAGATACTGTTAAAAAAATTAAAATTAAAATAAATAAAATAATAATAAATAAATAAAAAAACTAAGCACGAGTGGGTCTTATGGTCAAGCTCTCTTTCAAGGCCGATCTCCATCCGCCCTGAGGAAAAATATAACTGATTCTTTCGATCGATCATGTGTTCATTGGTCATTTATAACAAGTTTTAGATTTAATACCGATATTTTTAATACCAATATTTTAGCGAACCACTCACATCCGCTACAAGGTAAACCGCCACCTAGGGGTGGGCAAAAAACCAATAAACCAAACCGAACCGGTGAACCAAATCAATCCAATCAGTTTTTTTTTTTTTTTTTTCGGTTTTCTTATGTTGTTCGGTTTAGTTCGGTTCATTTAAAAAAAAAAAACCAATTGGATCGGTTTTTTTCCCAGTTCACTATCCCAAACTAGAAAACCGAACCGAGATCCAACTTATATAAATAAATAAAAATAAATAATAAAAAAAACCTAGTTTAATGTTAAACGGTCCATGAAACTATAAAACCATGAAAGTGTATAACATAATATATATATATATTGTTTCTTTTGCTAAATATTATTTTAAACTAATATTTTTAATTTGTTGAAGCCCAAAATTTAATTTGGTGAAAGGCCCAAAATGATTAAAATATGAAAATATGTGTACTAATTAAAGCCCATGAATTTGGCCTAGTAGGACTAAAACCGAAAAAATCAAACCGAACCGAACCGATCCAATTCGGTTGGTTTTTTATCGGTTGACATTTATAAATTTTATTGAATCGATTCATATTTTCAGAAACCGAACTTTATCGATTTTTTATCGGTTCTATTAAAAAATGAACCGATCCATTAAATATCCACCCCTACTGCCACCTCTCAGGACCTCTCCACCATAGAGACCAAAAATAGACAAGCCACAACAACTACATCTATAAAAACAACTAAAAGAATAATCGAAACGAGTTAAAAAATTAAAAAATAAATAATAATAATAAATAAATAAAAAATGTCTGCAGTCTTTAAGTTGTCGGTTCAATTGTTCTTCTAAATTTGCATTTGTATTTGAACTTCGTTCACGTGCCAACTCAATCTTGAACATGAGCTTCTCAGACTAATTACTAACGATAAAAAAAAAACCGGGCATTTCCCTATTTGAATGGAATTTAAAAGATATTTCACATCCATAATGAGACATGAGAAAATCTGACTTAACTAAGTCATGTGATATGCAAAATCCATGAAAAAAGAACCTTGGATTTCAGACGGCATATGTTGTTACATTCCATAAAACCATTTGAATTTGGTCTGATAAATCAGAAAGAAACCCATAATATCTTCCACCTTATTATGATTTGTATTACCCGACAACTATACCTTCTAATACTTCCGGCCTTCCGGGTAACCCATGCAACGCTCAAATGAACTCAGCTTAGACGTAAAGGGCTATATTTGCACATTTTTGAGATTACATTTGCACATGTTAGATCATAATATTAAATTTTTTGTTCAAATTCATGTTTAAATGATGTGGTATATATGAGATATAACTAACACATCGTCCATCATCATCTCATGATATTTATATGGGTGTTACAATTCACACATCAGGTCATTTGGGTAAAAAAAAAATAGTAGGTTAACAATACTCATTATAAGTATATAGCGATTCTAAAGTGGCCATTTCATGGATTAACGACAGTGTTTTTGGCAGTTTTAAGCATGTGCAAACCATTTATGATATCCACAGTAGCTTATGCGATCTCGGCTTTGCTTCGGTTATGTTTAGCTCAAGGGCTTCTAATTCCTTTGCTGATATGCTTGCTAGAAAAGGGTCCAGGGATGGTGGGAGGTGATAACGTGGGGTGATCAGTGATTGCTGCCTATGGTTGTCTTCGGGGGGGTTTTTCTGTCGCTTTTGGGCTTTTTGCTGTTTTTGCAGCTCTCAGCTGTTTCTGTTGTTTCCTGCTGTTTTTCTCGTCCGTTGCCTATGTTTTGGCTCTTTTGCTGTGTCTCCTGTTTTGCCCTGGTGGCTTGTGGCATTGTCTTTGTTTGGCTTTTGCCTGTGAATAAATTGCCTTACTAAAAAAAAAGAAAAAAAGTATATACATATAATTATATAACCCCACCCCAATCGCTCACAAATGGAAAACCAAACCCTTCTCTAGCCATATATAGTTTGACTATATGTACCCACATATCAAATCTATTTTGTTTGTCAACATACAGTCTAGCTTAGAATGAGGTACATATATACAAGTAGAAGAAATTAATTGACGTAGAATCCTAATAGTTTGTATTTGCTCTACATTTTTCCTTTGGATATTGGTTTTCAAACTTTTACTATGTCAGCCGAAAAGGTATTGATTAATAAATACAGTCTAATTAATTAAACAAGATGAGGTTGGCTCAATGGTAAATCTCTCACACCTTCATCTAAGAGATTATGGATTTGTTTCTGTGCAGCCTTTCTATTTCATGAAAGGACAAAGAAGCCAAGCATATGCTATAACTTCCAAAACAACCCAATTGATGATGATATATCAATTTCAATATGGAGTTTCTGATCTTGAAGAGGAAAAAAAAAACACCTCGATCTATAGCATTGTCATCATAGCAAAAGTTTTAGTTAAATCCATTAAAATGAAATGAAATAGTTCATTTTCATAACATTATGAGGATATCCTTGCTTAAATACAATAAACTTCCAAGAATTTTAACGTAAATAAAATAGAAAATTTCTGCTAATTATTATAAGAGAAATCTTGAGAGGCCAACTTTGTCACCAGTAGCTCGAACATCCATTTGAATTTGCTGTTTATACTCTTATTATTCTAAACTTTCTATAAACTGTTGGTTGGCTGCAACTCTCGATCACAGCTTCATTAGAAGGGCTATAGAAATAGGCCATAGAAAACCTTTCAACTTCTGGATGGGCAATCACTCTGTGTTCAATGCTCTTGTAAACTCCATTGCTCACTGCCTGCATGCCCCATAATATATATATATATATATCAAACTTAAGTACTTAACCCAACATAGAAAAGAATAAATTTCTAAACATTTCATCAAGTTTGACCTAAGTTTAATTTCTATCAAACTAGGCTTCCCATAAATTTTAGGAATAATTATATAAATATCCCCGAGTTTAGGCCTAATCCCACGCATGAAATTACTTTTGCGGTAGAAGATAATGCTCAAAGGGTCTTTTTCCCTTTAAAATATAACAAATTATATCATTAATTGTTTTAAAATAATTAAATAAAAAATGAACGGATGAGATTTGGTCTCCTTTAAAATGGATGTCTATTTTTTTTTTTATAAATAAAATAAAATGAACTCCACCATCATGATGAAGCAACCAAAGGTGGATCTCCTCTATCGTGGAGTGTCCTTCGCGATGGAAGGAGTGGATCACTCCTCGATGGATCGCTCCTCCCCATGGGAGGAGGTCTGCTACATTGGAGATCAGATCAGATGGTAGAAATCTCCTAGATTTGCTAGTTTTTTTTTAAAAAAAAAAAATTAAACCTTTAATGAAATTTTTTTAAGAGATAAACCTTTAATAATTCGAATAAAAGTAATAAGTTACTAAGGGCATTTTAGACATTTAATCTGAAAAGTTGGTCAACTTTATAATTTGGATGGAAGTCAACTAACAACGCTAAATGTTTGTGTAATATTATTAGGCAATTAAAATATCCATATGCATGGAATTATACCTAAACATGGAGGTGTTTGTGCAATTAGTCCTAAATTTTAAAATAGGATTTGGACTAATTTTAAAACCAATCAAGATTATCTAGAATTAAGTTTAACCTACATGGCTACATATATATCAAGAAATGATAATAAAATTCATCAAAAATGAAAAATAGAAAAGAAAAAATTGATCTCAAAAAAACAAAAAGAACATATTGATTTTAGATTGTTTTTCAACTAAAATATATATGAAATTAAATTACCTGAAATAAGTCACCAATATTGACAATGAGAACATCAGGATTAGGTTTAACATTAAGCCATTCCCCATCCTTCATGATCAGCTGCAACCCTCCAACCTGGTCTTGATATATAATGGTGATCGAGGAAATCACTGTCAGTGTGAGGCATCAGCCCATAGACCTCTGAAGATGATGGACGTGGAGGATATCTGTTCATCCGAACATAACTGGAGCTTGGTACACAATTCTCTTGAAAATAAGATGATTTTACCCCCAGATTTTGTGCTAAAACTTCAGCTAATCTTTGAGCCAGACCAGCAGCTTTCTCCAAAAACAATCCAATGGCCGATCTGATCAAGATTAATTGAAGATGGTAAAATATTTCACCAAAATAGTAAAATCTGAAATACAGTTCACGTACAATATAAATTAAAAGCTATTAATTAATCTAATATAAAGATGTTATTAAAAAGGTTGTTCGGAATATTTGTTTTGACACTATAATTATTATATAAAATCTTAAACTTTCGGGTATATTGATAATTTATATAGGACGGTTTTACCTAATGAAATTTTGGATTCGAATACTATCCCATAACTATATTTGAATTTTTAAATGCTCTGCATCTCCTATTCAAAAGGGACAAATGTTTTGCATTTAAATATACATTTATAATCTTTAGCAATAAATATTGGTATAGTCCTAATTTTATTTTTATTTTATTTATTTATTTATTTTTATTTTTATTTTATCTATAAACCTTATTTAAGTCCAATGAAAATCCTAAAGACACTCGTGACTATACTTTATTTGAGATATCTCATTCATTTTATTTTAATTATATAAATATTTCGGTTCTCACACTTGCTTATTTATATTATTTACGAAAAATACAACCCAAATGAACATGTGTCATTTGGGAAATGCAAGATATTATCTCATATATAGAGAGAGAGAGAGTAATTTTCCAATGAGGATTTTTATAATGCACACTTTAAACACCTTTTGATGAAATTGCATGTAATTTATTGAATCTTGATTTGATTTTTTTGTATGGATGGTGAAAACATTGAAATACATTTATGGAAAAAAAAAATCAGGTGCAAGAACTAATTTTTTCCAATTTTTTTTGAAAATAAAACATTTACAAATAGGGAAATATAAAAAAAATAATAATAAAAAAAAAAATAGTTCTCAAATCCAAAAAATTTCCAAATTGTGAGTTCAAGAGGTTATGGGTTCGAGTCATACCCCTTTCCCTAATTCCGAAATATTTTAATAGTTTAGAATAATAAAATATTAAAATGGGGGTTTCAGATATATCATTTTGAAGTTCTCTCCCAAGAGCAACCATGATCAACATCTAATTCAACACATATATATAGGAGGTTTCAGGTGAGGGATTACCGTATAGTTTTTAAATTCTTACTTGTACTGAATCCACAGAGCCTTGCTACTTCGTGAGAGGACAAAGAAGCCAATTCAGCATATGCTATAACTGCCAAAACAATACAATACAATTGATGATGATGATCAATTTCAATGGAGTTTCAGATCTTCAAGAGAAAAAAAAAATTAATACAACAGCAGCAAGGGAATTAACAAAAGGTACTCATGATCAGCTAACTTGATTAAATCAACTTTTACAGAAGAACATTTTAAAGCATCTCCAATGTAAGTGTGGATTGTCTGACAAAAATTGTTGACATTACAAAATATACTTGACAGACAGCCAATTAAAAAATTGGTCTCTAAGAGCATCCCCAATAGACTGGAATTGGGGACCTCCTTGACTATATTTAGGGAGCCATGATCGGAAAGTGCTCCAATAGGCTCCCTATCCCGCTCCCTATTTTTAATTCCGGCCAAAGCCTCCCTAAATTTAGGGAGCCAAGACATCTTCCCTATTTTTCAATCCTCTCTCCTCAAATGAAATGGATTGTGAGGATGAGTTCACATCACTCATTTTCAATGGTCCAAATTCATTCTCCCTATTTCTTATTTAACTCAACTTCTTTTAATTTAAACATAAATAATTCATTTATTTTCCTCCATTTTATTCTTTTCTAACGACTAGGCACTGCAAAATTCAATTTTTTTTAACCCAAATTGCTAGTTTGCAACAGCTATGATCATGATTCTGTATTGATTTTGTTTTTTGGCAGATGCAACGGCTCTTGTGCAGATATGGAACGACTTTTTTTATTTTTTTCAATTTTTATTTTTATTTTTTTTTATATATATATAAATACAATTGAACTACTTCAATTTTTATAACACTTTCAACTTTCAATAATATTTTAAATTTATTTAAAAATAATAATTTTTTAATTTAAAAATAAATAAATAATAATATGAAGCCATTTTTAGGGAGGCTTGTTGGAGTCTCCACTCCTTATATGGCTCCCTATTCCTAAAAAGTACAATTGACTCCCTAAATCTAAAGAAAAAATAAGGAGCCTGGTTGAGGATGCTTTAATACTTCACTGTTAAGACACTTGCTTATTAATTATTTTTTAATGATTCAATAAAATTTATATATGATTTTTTTTTTTGGATTTTAAATATATGTTAGCAATAAAATGGTTGTGCAACGAACTGTATGAAAGTGGATAGTCATGTTAACGGTATCCACTTTTTTTTTACAACCTCAACTTGACATTGAAAAGTGTTTACTACATCGGAAGAAATATAATTATACTCGATCTCTATTTATCTTATTTGGCTTTTAATTTTTTAACAATTCGTAACTGCATCGGATATGCTCTTAACATGTACAAAAAGTAAAAAACTGCAAATATGCATTTGTTTTATTAATTCGTCCGTGACGATTCTAGATATCCAAATATCCAATCAATCAAGGCTTTGCGCCCTTGCATGTGCATCTGTGTAAGAAAGATCACAGTGATTGATGCATGTTGCCACCTTACTGCACCCAGATTCCTTCTCTTTTGCATTTAATTGCGACAATAAGTGTACTTGATGTGATTGGTCGAACACATCATGGCTTACATCATGGCTTACGTGATCTTATTGTAGTTGGGAATACCACAATAAAAAAAAGTGTGAGATTAGTTCAGTGTTAAAGGGTAATAATACAAATAAATAAAATGGTTAATATTAAAAATCTCCCTACACATTTGAATTATTATTGGATATATAGGTATAAATGCTTTTATTTTATAAACCTCTTTTATAGATAAATACTGTTAGGATTCCATTTATGCTAATTGAGTTTGACAATTAAAAAGTCTAAAACATCTCTATTTAAGCTTTAATTGTATGAATTAACCATTATACCTTTATACTTTTACCAAATAAATTAATAAAATGATACAAAATGTGAAAATGTTAACTTGTAAAGGAGAAGTTATGTTGTGAACAATTTCATCCCTAAAAATAACAATATTATAAATCAACCAAAAATATTGGAAATAAACCAGAATATATATTTATTTGTCTTTTTTTTTTTTAATAAAATTAACAGACGTTTGTTAAGTGCTAGGGTGTTGGTGTAGAATAAGAAAATCTTACCATCCGGGTTATATCTCAACCTCATACCATAAGGGTGTGAGTGTAATTTCCCCATATATATATATATATTAAACTACTTTATGTAGAGAATAACCTAGAAAAATACTTATATTTTGGAACCGTTAAAGCTAAACCCACTAACACAGGGGCGAAGCCAGGATTTTGGCTTTGGGAGGTCAAGACAAAAACTAATAATATAGGTCATGTAATCTTCAAATATTATCGATAGGAATCCTGCGCACTTGATACTTTTCAACAAAATATGATACCGTTCGATATTAAATGTAATAATACAAATAAATAAATAAAATAGATATTAACTAATTAAAATGTAATACGTCTATTTTATATCTAGAAAATTATTTACAACCAAATCAATCTAATTTTCTTCCTAATTTTCATTTCAATTACATAGTTAAAAAGTGTATAAAACATATTTTATTTTGTTGCAAAACCTATACCTATTCTTAACGGTATGCATAACTAAAAATAATATTTTAATAGTTCCCCGCTTATAAAATATAAATTTTAATAGCTTAATTAAAATATCTTTATACCATTGATATATTTAAATCACAATTATTTACATACTTGTAACTTAATTTTATAATATTCATGTCAAACCAAATTAACTTATAATAATTTTGAACAAAATATATATAATAAACTAATAAAATCAAATTAATAATTAACCTAACAAAATAAATAATATAGGCAGTCGCTATAAAAATTCAATATTTACTTAATTTGTTCGAGTGAAGTAATCTAAAAAATATTATATATATAATGCACATTAAATTAGGTAATAAATATATGAAATAATAGGAAATTAAAATATTAGAATGGACTGATTTTGTTTTCTAGTTTTATAGTCAATAGAATTATAGCAACAAAAATTATTAGTTAACTTATATTATTAAAATAATAAAGGGACAAGATAATATTATCACTTACTTTATTTATATATATATATATATATCACATTTTATGTACAATTTTTTTTTTTTTATCATTTTGATTTTATATATAATAGAATTTATTTATTTTTATTGGTTGGGGCCTTGGGGGCCCCCCACATTCGCCTCTGAACTTGTGTTGTTTGTCGTTTATAACACCATCGAATGGTAAGAATACTGAACAGCTAGCCTCAAGATTTTTATTTTTATTTTCTGACATTAGTTGTTTTCCAATAATATAGGCAGTCGCTATAAAAATTCAATATTTAATTAATTTGTTCGAGTGAAGTAATCTAAAAAATATTATATATATATAATACACATTAAATTAGGTAATAAATATATGAAATAATAGGAAATTAAATATTAGAATGGACTGATTTTGTTTTCTAGTTTTATAGTCAATAGAATTATAGCAACAAAAATTATTAGTTAACTTATATTATTAAAATAATAAAGGGACAAGATAATATTATCACTTACTTTATTTATATATATATATATATATATATCACATTTTATGTACAAGTTTTTTTTTTTTTTTTTTTTATCATTTTGATTTTATATATAATAGAATTTATTTATTTTTATTGGTTGGGGCCTTGGGGGCCCCCCACATTCGCCTCTGAACTTGTGTTGTTTGTCGTTTATAACACCATCGAATAGCAAGAATTCTGAACAGCTAGCCTCAAGATTTTTATTTTTATTTTCTGACATTAGTTGTTTTCCAATAATATAGGCAGTCGCTATAAAAATTCAATATTTACTTAATTTGTTCGAGTGAAGTAATCTAAAAAATATTATATATATAATACACATTAAATTAGGTAATAAATATATGAAATAATAGGAAATTAAAATATTAGAATGGACTGATTTTGTTTTCTAGTTTTATAGTCAATAGAATTATAGCAACAAAAATTATTAGTTAACTTATATTATTAAAATAATAAAGGGACAAGATAATATTATCACTTACTTTATTTATATATATATATCACATTTTATGTACAATTTTTTTTTTTTTTTATCATTTTGATTTTATATATAATAGAATTTATTTATTTTTATTGGTTGGGGCCTTGGGGGCCCCCCACATTCGCCTCTGAACTTGTGTTGTTTGTCGTTTATAACACCATCGAATGGCAAGAATTCTGAACAGCTAGCCTCAAGATTTTTATTTTTATTTTCTGACATTAGTTGTTTTCCAATAATATAGGCAGTCGCTATAAAAATTCAATATTTACTTAATTTGTTCGAGTGAAGTAATCTAAAAAATATTATATATATAATACACATTAAATTAGGTAATAAATATATGAAATAATAGGAAATTAAAATATTAGAATGGACCGATTTTGTTTTCTAGTTTTATAGTCAATAGAATTATAACAACAAAAATTATTAGTTAACTTATATTATTAAAATAATAAAGAGACAAGATAATATTATCACTTACTTTATTTATATATATATATATATCACATTTTATGTACAATTTTTTTTTTTTTTTTATCATTTTGATTTTATATATAATAGAATTTATTTATTTTTATTGGTTGGGGCCTTGGGGGCCCCCCACATTCGCCTCTGAACTTGTGTTGTTTGTCGTTTATAACACCATCGAATGGCAAGAATTCTGAACAGCTAGCCTCAAGATTTTTATTTTTATTTTCTGACATTAGTTGTTTTCCAATAATATAGGCAGTCGCTATAAAAATTCAATATTTACTTAATTTGTTCGAGTGAAGTAATCTAAAAAATATTATATATATAATACACATTAAATTAGGTAATAAATATATGAAATAATAGGAAATTAAAATATTAGAATGGACTGATTTTGTTTTCTAGTTTTATAGTCAATAGAATTATAGCAACAAAAATTATTAGTTAACTTATATTATTAAAATAATAAAGAGACAAGATAATATTATCACTTACTTTATTTATATATATATATATATATATCACATTTTATGTACAATTTTTTTTTTTTTTATCATTTTGATTTTATATATAATAGAATTTATTTATTTTTATTGGTTGGGGCCTTGGGGGCCCCCCACATTCGCCTCTGAACTTGTGTTGTTTGTCGTTTATAACACCATCGAATGGCAAGAATTCTGAACAGCTAGCCTCAAGATTTTTATTTTTATTTTCTGACATTAGTTGTTTTCCAATAATATAGGCAGTCGCTATAAAAATTCAATATTTACTTAATTTGTTCGAGTGAAGTAATCTAAAAAATATTATATATATAATACACATTAAATTAGGTAATAAATATATGAAATAATAGGAAATTAAAATATTAGAATGGACTGATTTTGTTTTCTAGTTTTATAGTCAATAGAATTATAGCAACAAAAATTATTAGTTAACTTATATTATTAAAATAATAAAGGGATAAGATAATATTATCACTTACTTTATTTATATATATATATCACATTTTATGTACAATTTTTTTTTTTTTTATCATTTTGATTTTATATATAATAGAATTTATTTATTTTTATTGGTTGGGGCCTTGGGGGCCCCCCACATTCGCCTCTGAACTTGTGTTGTTTGTCGTTTATAACACCATCGAATGACAAGAATTCTGAACAGCTAGCCTCAAGATTTTTATTTTTATTTTCTGACATTAGTTGTTTTCCAATAATATAGGCAGTCGCTATAAAAATTCAATATTTACTTAATTTGTTCGAGTGAAGTAATCTAAAAAATATTATATATATAATACACATTAAATTAGGTAATAAATATATGAAATAATAGGAAATTAAAATATTAGAATGGACTGATTTTGTTTTCTAGTTTTATAGTCAATAGAATTATAGCAACAAAAATTATTAGTTAACTTATATTATTAAAATAATAAAGGGACAAGATAATATTATCACTTACTTTATTTATATATATATATCACATTTTATGTACAATTTTTTTTTTTTATCATTTTGATTTTATATATAATAGAATTTATTTATTTTTATTGGTTGGGGCCTTGGGGGCCCCCCACATTCGCCTCTGAACTTGTGTTGTTTGTCGTTTATAACACCATCGAATGACAAGAATTCTGAACAGCTAGCCTCAAGATTTTTATTTTTATTTTCTGACATTAGTTGTTTTCCAATAATATAGGCAGTCGCTATAAAAATTCAATATTTACTTAATTTGTTCGAGTGAAGTAATCTAAAAAATATTATATATATATATAATACACATTAAATTAGGTAATAAATATATGAAATAATAGGAAATTAAAATATTAGAATGGACTGATTTTGTTTTCTAGTTTTATAGTCAATAGAATTATAGCAACAAAAATTATTAGTTAACTTATATTATTAAAATAATAAAGGGACAAGATAATATTATCACTTACTTTATTTATATATATATCACATTTTATGTACAATTTTTTTTTTTTTTTTTTATCATTTGGATTTTATATATAATAGAATTTATTTATTTTTCTTGGTTGGGGCCTTGGGGGCCCCCCACATTCGCCTCTGAACTTGTGTTGTTTGTCGTTTATAACACCATCGAATGACAAGAATTCTGAACAGCTAGCCTCAAGATTTTTATTTTTATTTTCTGACATTAGTTGTTTTCCAATAATATAGGCAGTCGCTATAAAAATTCAATATTTACTTAATTTGTTTGAGTGAAGTAATCTAAAAAATATTATATATATAATACACATTAAATTAGGTAATAAATATATGAAATAATAGGAAATTAAAATATTAGAATGAACTGATTTTGTTTTCTAGTTTTATAGTCAATAATAGAATTATAGCAACAAAAATTATTAATTAACTTATATTATTAAAATAATAAAGGGACAAGATAATATTATCACTTACTTTATTTATATATATATATCACATTTTATGTACAATTTTTTTTTTTTTTTTATCATTTTGATTTTATATATAATAGAATTTATTTATTTTTATTGGTTGGGGCCTTGGGGGCCCCCCACATTCGCCTCTGAACTTGTGTTGTTTGTCGTTTATAACACCATCGAATGACAAGAATTCTGAACAGCTAGCCTCAAGATTTTTATTTTTATTTTCTGACATTAGTTGTTTTCCAATAATATAGGCAGTCGCTATAAAAATTCAATATTTACTTAATTTGTTCGAGTGAAGTAATCTAAAAAATATTATATATATATAATACACATTAAATTAGGTAATAAATATATGAAATAATAGGAAATTAAAATATTAGAATGGACTGATTTTGTTTTCTAGTTTTATAGTCAATAGAATTATAGCAACAAAAATTATTAGTTAACTTATATTATTAAAATAATAAAGGGACAAGATAATATTATCACTTACTTTATTTATATATATATCACATTTTATGTACAATTTTTTTTTTTTTTTTATCATTTGGATTTTATATATAATAGAATTTATTTATTTTTCTTGGTTGGGGCCTTGGGGGCCCCCCACATTCGCCTCTGAACTTGTGTTGTTTGTCGTTTATAACACCATCGAATGGCAAGAATTCTGAACAGCTAGCCTCAAGATTTTTATTCTGAACACCCATATTTCCCCATTCCTCCATATATTTTTATTTATTTATTTTTAATTTTATTTTCTTAAAAATTTCTCTAACTCTATTAGTCTATTACTAATATTTTGAATTGATCGAAAGTTTTAAATTTGTTTAAACTTTTATGTGTAATATACACTAATACTATATTATTATAGTTATTTGTATTAATTTTGGATTAAATTAAATCAATTATATATTTTAGATGATATATTTTGTTAATTATTGGATTGGACATTGAAACAGGGTGAAACAAAAGTTTGGTCCAATCGAATTCCGAATTTTGAAATCTAAATTTTAGATTTTGGATTAAAAATGGAGGAAACGATGGAAATGGGGAACGGGGGTGGGGGCAAGGGAACCTCCCCCCAAACACCCCCATCCCCAATTCCCCCAAATGGGGTTTGGGGGCGGAGGTGGGGGGAGGTTTTAGGAATGGTGGTGGGGATGGAGGAACCCTCCCCCGCCCCATTGGGCCCCCATTCCCATCCCTAGACTCTTGTTATTGTTAAAATAATAATAATAATAATAATAATAATAATAATAAATGTGGCATGGAACCGGCATAATTGATCTGTTGAATGTCTTTATGAATTTATAACAAGGATATGTGCAACCATATGGTATTGTGGTCTATTTTACATTACATATTAATAGATATTCAACATTTTATATGTATTTAAATACTCAGTTACCATGTCGGTCACACTACGTACGCCCCCATTCTATATAAATGCAATACGTACGTATTTATTCATGCATGCCTTTGCACTAAAATTTTAAAATTTTATTAAATAATTAATTATCAATCATAAAATTTAGTTAAGAGATAGTTAAATTCAACAGCACAAGTGGATCTTCTTCTGCCGTCTAGCCTGAGAAAAAATATAACCGATTTTTTCATTTTCTGGGTTCGTTGGTCATTTGTCGGGAGTTTCGGGTTTAATACTGAAACTGTAGCTAACCATTCACATTAGCCACAGGCCACAGGGTACATAACCGCTTGAATTTGCTCTGATAAATCACAAAGCAACTCATAATATATCTTCCCCCTTGTGGCCTTGTTAAGATTTGTATTACCCCGACAACTACTTTCTAATACTTCCTTCCTAGTTCATAATCTGGAAAAACCGAAACATTAAAACACAACTCAATGGCAACTCGTGTAACGCTCAAATGAACTCAGATTAGAAGTAAAGGGTTCAAGCTTAAACTCTTCCGGGTGGAATTGGGTGTAGGTATTGTCCTAAAAAGACTACGATGATACGATCTGATGTTTTGATAGAAATATTGTATTAGTTAACTCAGGATCATTCAAAATCTTGATGAAACTTGACAAAGGTAATGTATCAATGAAAAGGTCAAATATATTCAAAGTATCTGAGATCTACATATATAAGAAGACAAGTGTTAAATGGCTATTTTTAGGGATGAGACAGGAGTGCAAGAAAAAACACTGTTTTATCATTACGTCAAGTATGAAGAGAAGATGTTACTCATCGTCCTTCTATGGGTATTCTTCTGGAACTTGCTTCAGAAGTTTCACCTGCAGCTCGTATGCATCATCCCCTCAAAGCACATCGCGAAGCCAAGTGACTTCAGTCTTCAATGACACCTGCAATGGAAGAAAATTCAGAGCACCATAACGACAAGGAAGATAGGGAAAACAAAAGTTTTAAGGAAAGTAAAATAAGGCTTGAGTATCATCCAGATTTACTCGAGCTACAGAAACGAACAAAGGAGACAACAAAAGTACCAAAGCTACAAATGGACAATTTTGTTCATCAAAAGAAAAGATTCTGCCAAAGAATCCATATTTTTGTAAAAGCATGGTTTTTGGGTATAAATTAGGATATTAAGAAAGAAACTTCAGATATGGGGAAATTTTTAACCAGGTGCTGGATAAAAGATTGTTAAGAAACAATAAGCAATTATCGTAAGAAATTAAGAATTTTTCATCTCAGTTCTTACACATGAGAGAGAGTTAATGGAGATTTCCGTATCAACCATCCTTACAAATGTAATAAAAGAGGGCTAGAAGCTATGCAGAAAAAAAAAAGACTTCGAACAGAGGTTTCTTAAAATAGAGGACTTTTTTCATTTTGTTTAAGCATAATAGGTCACCTGTGTTGAATTCACCTGCTATTAAAATGTTAGCACAAAGAAAAGCAATCTCAAAATTGTGAGAGCTTAGCCATGCAATCAATTTTGAAAAACAAACTCCACCGCCGAACTCTCTCTCTCAAGATAGCCGAGGTAATAAATCTTTAACTGAGTAGTGATAATATAATTGACAGCATTAGTGCACTAATATAACCTCAATTGCAGAATTTACAATATCATAAATTAATTTCAAAAGGAGGCATGTGAATCACCAAGAGAAAACAACAACCATGGAAATCCCATTCAAAGCAGAAGGCACTCACCATCTCTAGGGCTCCTCTAATGACTCCACTTAAGATGTTGCAGTAGTAAAGACCTTGACATGTATCAGGAAGCTCAACAAAGTCCACCAGGGGAAGCTCAACAAAGTCATACCATTTTGTGTTGCAGTTATCATTTTATTGGCAAACATTTACAAACTAATAAGAAATCATGTATTTTGGCACATACCAGGAATTCCAAAGGGTAGATGCTGAGAGCTTCTTTTGTGGAATGATGTTTCGCCAAACTTGAAGAGTTGAAGTATTCCCATTGTCACCAAATGATGTTTCGATCACTGAACTTGATCCTTGACAGCATTCGAGGGTTGATGATGCTCTGTTTTACAAGATGTTCGTGTTGAAATTCATCATCTTCTGGTCTATTATGTTAAAGGCATGGAATTCAAGTTAAATTGTAATTTGTATTGTCAAATTAAAAGCATTCACTTGACAATCAGCAATTTCTAATAGAATACCCAATATATTTTCTCCATCTTGTTCGTCTTCTTCTTCTTCTTCTTCTCTGATTTTAGGGTTTTCTATTTTCTCCGGTCGTGCTCCGGTTCAACAATGGTTTCATTAATAAAGAAAAAGAAAAGAAAGAACTGACGTATCAGACCACGTCAGCTACTTTTAATGACCGTGTGAGCACGTCACGCCGAATGGCTGATGTGCAAAGACAATTTAGCGTGCAGTGGCTGATGTGTTCAGTCAAGTAAGCAATCTCAGTAACACGTCATCAAATTAGCTGACATATTTATTTATACAGGCAACTGGATGATGATGTGGTAGATTTCGTCAGCCGTTTGAGATGACGTGTATAAACACGTCACCATCATATTCTGAAATTACTTATCACGCAATCAGACTATTGACTAATTGACCCCGATTTTCGATGATGTGCCCACTCACGTCAGCAATTTTTATTTTCAATAAAATGGTTTGCTGACGTGGACCCGACCCTGGTAACTGTGAGAAGAAATTCGGTGATCCAACGACGGCGGCGACGATCAACGACCAAAGAAGAAGAAGATTGTCGTAGTTGGCTCTGCAAGTGCAACAAGGTTCTCTCCCGAACTTTGGAGCTAAGTAAATGAGGAGAGATTAAGAAAAGCATTCGACTTAAGACGGAGGCTGATCGAGTGAATGATTTCAACAAATCTCCTTAATTTCAGCAACTATCTTTCTTTCTTTTTCTTTGACTGTTGTAACTTGTACATGCAATGTGTGTTGCTTGCTATTGTGTTGCTTGTGATTGCATAAGGACAATCATATGCTTATATTGCTATTGTGTGTTGCTTGTTCAACAGATGATCTTACAAAAATCCTATTGCTTTCCACCTTCCAGGCGACATTCATGAGATTGCAGGAAAACATGGTTCTTGTTACTACTTTGTATCACTCTACATTGGCATATATATATATATGAACAGTCGCATCACTATAATGATCAAAGTTCTTAAGCTTTTATATACATATTAGTTCTATTAGCACATCAACCCCATATTGCATTTTTCCAACTGCTGGTGACCATGCTACGAGAACGTTCAATCCAGGAGCTGAGACATCAGGCTGCAAAGCAGAAGATCTAAACGTGTGTAAACCTTGTTATTGTTGCAGTGTTTCTTATTTCCTAATCCTTAATAGAAATATTTACCTTCAAAATCTCTGGGGTCAAGGCATTGGGACCGTTCGAAGAAAATGCTGCAACACGAGATGCAGGTTGAGAACCTAATACAGTTTTTGCAGGGAAAATCTTAGAGATTGGTTTGCTGTTCAAAAATAGTAGAATGGCCTAAATCAGAAAAACAGAGGAACTAGAAGTCTTATGATTGAAGCCACCATCTAGAGTAAGTATAGAACAAACCGTGTATGATTAATATAGGTTAGAATCTTGCTCCCTATTTCCTTTCCAACAATAGCCGAAGGGATCACAAAGGGGATAGCCACACCCTTATCTGCCTCATCTACAAGAATCATCCCAACTCCACCAGCTTCTTTCACTACAGTGCTCTTTTCCAGTTTTGACTCTGTTGAACTCTCAGCATGTTGACAGACCAAAACTTTGCCTCTGGCCTTGGTACTATTCAAGGAACTCTCCAAGCAGTAACTACACTAACAGGTTGAAGAGTAAAGATTAATTAAGGTTTTCCCAGTCATGGACACCTTAATAGCACACAATTCCCAAGTAAATAGCTGTCGCTTCACCTGGATTGATAAGGCGTAAAATATCCTGCATTGGCTTCAGAGGCGGAAATTATCCTTGCAGAGGCATTCATTCCAAAAAGACTCAGACTTTCTCCCTATTTGATGATTGAGAATCAATGAGGCTGCACAAATTGCTAAATAAAATATATGAACACAAAAAAAGATAACAGCATTACCGTGAAGTTAGCACTATTTCCAAGTACTATATCAGATGTAAAATCCCTGTCTGTTGAACTAGCTGCAATACTGAACATCCATGGGGCAAGATTTGTAGCAGAACCTTGGTTTCCTTCATTTCCAACTGAAGCAACTACCAAAATTCCACGACTAACAGCATGGAATGACCCAATTGAGATGGCATCATTAAAATAGTCTCCCTGGGGAGCATCAGGTCCCAGAGACAGTGACAAGATTTGAACTCCATCTCTTATGGCCTCATCAAATGCAGCCAGCAAGTCAACATCATAGCAACCAGAGTCCCAACAGTCTTGTACACTGCAATCCTGGCCATAGGTGCACCTCCCCTAGCTCCTCCAGCTGCCAATTCCTTATAATTCATGTTTGTCACATAGCAACCAGCAGCTGTTGAGGCGGTGTAGCTACCATGACCAGCACTATCCCTAGGAGATCCAAAAGATACTTTCTCTACCATGTCTTCTTCAGCCTCATAGCCACTCGTATAGTATCTAGCTCCAATCACTTTCCTGTGTCATAGATGTTTTATTGGATACTGAGGATCCATGGAATAAATGACAATTTAAGGTATAGCTATGAACCTGTTGCACCTCCGACTGGCACTGCCCCTTCCATCTGGCTGGCACTGGAGGCATTCCGGCATCACTAAAACTAGGAGATTCAGGCCAAATTCCTAAATCAGTTGGCTATTAAAATTAAACCCACTATTTGTCTTTCCTTCAAGTAAAGGAAACCCAATACAATACCTTCTAGTTATTTGGAGCCACACATGTGATATAGCATACACAGAGCAGTCAATTGGTTATTAATGTGCATGTGAGGGAAGAAATTTTCCTCCAAACAATTAGGAATTTAATATCAGCAAACAAGGGGATGTATGGCAGCCAACATAGATTGATGAAGCATGATTCAGTGCAAAAAGTAGATTAAACAAACACCTACTGAGGTGTGAAACTGCAGGGCTAATTAAGAAAATTAGTAAATGAATCAGATTGCCTTTGTTATAGTAAATATTATAATAAAAGGAGAATGATTCTGGATGGTACTGGTATCAATAAAGCCAACTATAACATTGACTTGATTCTTGGTGGAGAACTTAGGTATCTGTATCTCCATGGTTTCTTTGCCCCCAAAGCCCATGAAATCCCAAGAGTGAGTAGTGTCTTCAAATTGGGAAACACATAAACCACACTGGGCATCTCTGTCATTGTTCATTTATACATTTTTTAATATGTTTGGGGCTATAAAAAGCTGAACTAGGAGATGCAATAACAAAAAGTTACCGGTGGTAAGGGAAGCTTGGTGGTCAGTCAACTTGGCAGCAAGTGTAGAAAATAAATATATGTTGTTCATACTAAGAAATCGCCATTGATGTCAGGTCTATCTCTTCATCAGAATCAATGACATTCTCAAAGTCATAGAAGGGGTTCGCCTGCATTAGAGGTTCCACTGTGTTAAGCAAATACTTTTGTGCACTGACATTAAATTCTAATTAAAGGATAGGTTCAAATAGATTAGTAATCTCCCAAACAAATAAATACTTCATATGCATTAAAAACTTCAAAATCTTTGTCAAACCTTTCCTAAGATGATTATGGTCCGATAGATAGCTGTTATTGTAAGGCAAAATCAAATTAACATGCTTTTCTGATATATAGGCAAGTATCATACCTTTGGTCGTGGGGTGACCGCTTTGAAGATATGGCATTCTGGCTCGTCAAAATTTGGGGATCTCAACACAACATATGCCCCTTTGTTGTTATATCTATCTTCTGTTGCCTGCATCAGTGACAAAAAGAATTGTTCAGTAAACTACAGTGGGAAGGAAGATCAGCTCAAGATAACCTGTCCTTTCACAGATGCATGAACCAACGATTCTGACCAATTAAGTATAACCTGTCCTATGTGATTACTGCAGTTGTTTTTTCCCCAAGTACACTTCATAAGTTCTATAAAATTAGCAGTTTTAGAATCTCATGCCTACCATTTGCCATGTCCAAAGTCAGAATTTTTGGCAATCGACACATAGCCATAGGATCATATATATATATATATATAATATGCATATAATATGCAGGTATGAGTCTAGCATTAGTGAAACGGTAATGGGACAAAAGGTCCCAATTAAAATTATTTGCCAAATGATAACTCCACAAAACAGCCTACAAAGTAACAGCACACTTTGATGTTGTTAAAATGTCATGAAAGAACTCAAAAATTTCCTCCAATATTGTATATGCATAAAGCCAAACATACTAGACTCCTTAATCACTACAATGAACATTTGAGATCTATTTATGAGTGCACTAGATTTACAACAGCAAGAATCCAGATATCAGGTATTTGCTTCATTCATAGAAATGTTTTTACAAGCTATTCTACTCCATAGCAGTTAAAGGGATTCCTTAGATTAGAGGGCTCTATCCTCTATCATCTAAAAAGGCACCTATAGTCTATTAATATACATTTATATCTGATCATATTTTAGAATACTGAGTTAGATTATTCAATTTTGAATAGAGCATTAATCATTGAATAAGACTCACCTTATAATTTGACACATTTAATATAACCTATTATCTAGAGTGCTTTCAATGTAGAAGCCTAATCAAAATATTTACAGAAACTATCCTCCCGAAAGGTTTACTTTTGATGAGAACAAAAATCTCATGTGGAATGCCAAAGTCAATTATGATAATGAATTTTTTATGGCAAGATTTAGAACTTTTACATATTATAAAGAACTCACTACAGAAGCAAAGAATATATAACTTTGGCGACAGCAAAACTGAAAAAGAATGATAGATTGTGAGAAGACCTGAAACTGGGGGTAGTCTGGAGCACTAAATAGAGTAATCAGTTTCCCGGATGCTACACAATGGTCTATAGTAAAGCCATTATCCATTCCTTCCATCTCAGGCCTCTTATCTCTAGCATCTGGCCCTCATGTGAACGGGTAATTAACTAAAGCAACAAGAGTGACCAATGTAATATTAGAATTGTATATTTGCAACTCTAAACCACAGCCTGCTTTTAACAGTAATTAAAGAGAATAAAATAAAGAACAAAAAGACAAGACATTGCTAACAAGATAATAAGTGGAAACGTATAAATTTATTTACAAATAAAACCGGTAGCTCTCATAATCTTTGCACTGCCTAAGAAACTCAAATTCATTCCTATCAACAAGATGAAATTGCATAACCACCATGCTGAAGTTGAGAGACAAAAGATACAACCAAATTATCTTAAAAGAGAAAATTTTGGTTCAGTAATCACCTTCAAATTTGAATTCTTCAAGAAGTTCTCTGTGCAATCAGGACCCCACAATAAACCAATGCATCTGTCCTCATTTAAAGAAAGACCAGATTTCTTATTAGAAGATGGATCTGACCATAGCACGTCACTAGGAATCAAGTTCGAACCTTCCCCAGGATGATCAAGAACCGACCTTTGAGCTTTAAACAATTGCTCCAAAGTACCGACAGATAAAGAGCTGGCTTCAGAGCTTGAACTAGCTTCAGAGCTTGAACTAATATTACGCTTCTTCTTTCCTTTTGATCTCTTTGAATGGGTGACAGGAATGCTACGGAAAAGCCCTCCATGTGCCGTATATACCTTTCCGGCTATGATTGAGGCCAAAGGAAGCTCTTTGAAGCAGTTCAAACATTTTTGATAGGCATACATACCTTCATCACCATACTTGGTCAGAACTTCCTTCTTAAAGCCATAACCTGATGTACAATATTTGGTTTCATGATTTCCACGTAGCAGACAAACCCTATGGGGCAAAAAAACCTGAAAAAAAATTGTGTCAAACTTTATCTTTTGAATACCAAAATAAAGTTCCATCCCAATAAGATGAAATTCAAAATTATATGGAAAAATTTACAATGCTCTAGATTGAGCATATAACCAAACAAATTGGGACATGTGATAACCAAAGTAAATGCAAATAAGAAAAAACAGTTCTCAAAATAAAGTCGATGCTACTTGGAAACTGTACTACCATAGCAATATATGTAGAAAACCTAACATGAAACATGAAAGTTGAAACATTTTCTTTTTAATAACAATCCAGCAAAACAGATTACAAAGCTGCTTGGACATCAAGCAGGACAAAGGAGTCAAATCAACACAGGTTGGAGCCCGACAAGCTCATTGAATCAATCCCAGTTATAATTCATAACCTTTTGATTAATAGAAATGTTAATATTCTGATCTAGTAGATTTAAATTCTTTCAAGATTCCTCGAGTAAGAATAATGAAATTTACCAACTTTGTACAGGAACATATGCGATTTTGAAGTTGTGCAGTTTTGGCAGCAATATCAAGTAACAATAAGTTAATAACATGAGCTGCATGAAATATAACGCCTTCTACACATTTTCATTCATGATATATTTCCCCAATTTCCCTTGAATTAAATATGATTTTATTAAAGTCACTATTTGAACTTGTTATGCCACAGATTGCATCTAAATTATTTGAAAACATAAAAATAAAGGTGGATGTAATCTTAAATACCTTCCATGCTAACAAGAGCAAAAAGGTCTCAAGGCCCCAAGCTCCTCTATCAACATAATCACCATTAAAGATAAAAAAAAACGAGCTTCAGAAGGAAATCCAGCATCTCGCAAAAGAAATAGCAAGTCATGCAATTGTCCATGAATATCCCCAACAACCACGATGGTTGAGTCCTGGTGAGGACCATCAATTTTGACACAATTGGGTTCTTTACGGAGGATTTTGGAAGCAATGCTCACTAAATTGTCAAAGACAGCAAGGGGAAAGACAGAGGGAAATCATGGGGAGGGATATTTTTTGAAGACCAACTGAAGATGGACATAAGGCCATGAATCCAATCAAAAGTTAGCTGCCCACCGGAAGGCCATATAACAGGGTTCTGAGCAATTTCACTCACTTCATCATGCACCTCACATACACCTTCCCTAAGGCCATGGTCATTTTCCTGAACTAAGAGTGGTATCTTAAAAAATTAGTCATACATGTATTATATGTTGAACATAATAATGTCACGAAACAATACTTATTATATGTTGAACATAACAAAGTCAATAAATAATACCTTATCATCTTGTGGAGCAATAATCACATTTTCTGGAGCAGTTATCTCTTCCTGTTGAGCAACCACTTCTACCCTCAATGAACCGATTTCAGAGCTTAAGTCATCAACTTCCTTAACCAAATCATCCTGCGATGGAACATCATGTTCAAGTAATTCAGTAAAAAATGATTGTTGTCTCTCCTCCTCCGTCAGCTTGAGGACACGTAAAGGTGGCACCTATAAAGCATAATTTAAAAAAGAATATTAGAATTATAAATAGCTACTGCATAGTATCCTAATAAAATTATTTAACAGTCACCAATACATACAGCTAGTCTCGAAAAAATTTCATTCCGTAAGTCATCAAATGTTGGTATCTTCACAGCTTCCCAAGATAGAATTCGAGGGATCTCCTTGGATATCCTCTTGGCTTAATTCTTCTCTGCATATGATGGTATAGTCTCGTAGGCCCAAACCTATTTTTATGATGAGTAGATTATTAGGTGGACTTTCTCAACGACACATGTAAAATTATATAATCAATTCTCGGTAAAGAGATTAATAAGTTGGAGTTTGTGAAAATAAGAAGCAAACCGTACAAATATGTATATACTCGTACATGAACTTGTTGAAAGCTATATACAATGAAATTGTTTGCTAAAATCCCATAAACTAATTTCATGAAACTGTTTAATAACGTATCAAGCATAGCAACAACAGTTCAGATATTCTCTACAATCAACCAAATAATGTTGGATTCTCACAATTGGTCATAAATTTAGTCTCCATTGATCAATGTTAAAAACAACAACAGAGGAGATGAATCTGAATTCTGAAATATACCTTTATGTGTATAATACCACAACCAACTTTTCCATTAGATTAGAACTTAGAAAGCAGACTTACAATGACAATAATGATTAGAGTTTAATATTGAATCCCACCATTGCATTGGCTTGATAATATGAGTATGACCAATGACCAAATGAAAGCCAACCATGCAAGATACTCTCAAAAAGCATACAACATATTTTACCATTCAACTGTATCTTAAAAAAAATAAATCATATTAGTAACACAAAAGTTTGAGAACACACCAATTACTGACAAAGAGTTAAGACACTTAAATGATGATTAGAGTTTAATCATTACAGTTAACTCTTTAATACTGAAACTTTCGGTATCTTCGGTCTAATAAGCTCAAAGATTTTTTAGCTAATCCACCCAATTTTGTTATAAAGAGAGGCATCCAAGTCCAAGTGAGTAAGAATCCACTACTTTAATGCTCATGACATCTCTACTACAATCCAAAATAACATTTACATACATATAAACTAACCTTTTTCAAACCCAAACTCGAAATTGGAGAGGATTGGATTCGAAATTAATTGGGGAAGTGAGTGACGAAATCACCTCGGCAGTGTTGGCGTGCGGCGCGGCAACCAATTGCAGTGCGACGAGACCTTGCGCCGTGGAAACCGTGTTAATGGGGAAAGAAAGCGACGGCCACAGTTGCGACGACGACGCTGTCTTCTGGGATACATCGGGTTGGATGGGATTAGGGTTGGGAGGGATTTAGGAATTAGGATGAGTAAGATTTTGGAGGGAAAGAAAATTTGAGTGCAACATATTTACTGTATTTTTGCTTTATTAGTATTTTTTTTTTAACTTTTGCCATTATTTTTATTTTTAAAATTTTATAGATTATTTTTTATTGTAACATATTTTATAATTAAGTGGTGCTACAGCAATCGGCACCCCTTATTTGAAATTTGTTTAAAATTATACCGTTTTAAGAAAAAAAAAAAAATGGAGATCCAAGTTGTCCTTCAATTATAATGGATGGCAGATTGAATCTCCACCAATCCAGATGGATCTCATGGATGGATCTCCATTAGGGGAGGTTCCAACCTCCCTCTAGCCGGCGACGTAGAGGTTTTTCATTCTTGTATGTTTTCCTTCCATAAAATCATACTCTTTTTTTATTCTTTCCTCATGTCAAGAAACTCTCTCTATCTTTATTT